>QARZ01038886.1:31653-46608 GCA_013407115.1 Glycine latifolia
GCGAGTTTAAGGCCCACTTGCACGTCCACTTGGCCCAATTGCATGTCCACTTGCAGGTGCAGCTCGCCCAAGCGAGCCAATTAGCCTACATCCACTCGCCCAAGCGAGTTAAAGGTACCTCCAGAAGATTCGTTGGGCTTTTGATGTATTATGGGCCTGATTTGCTTGCTGCACCTCCCTATTTTGCTTATTGATCCCTTTTTGCTTGTTTTAAATGTATAGAAGCTTCAGAATATCCAGAATCTTGCAAAATACAAAAGAAAATTGGATGAATCATCAAGAATTAAAACACATCATTAAGGTTAAGTGCTAAATGCAAACTAACTAGATTAGGGCAAATTTTGATTGATATTCTTAGTAAAACACAAGATAAGTGCCTTAAATATAACCCTAATTTTATTAAGATATGGCACTTATCAGGTATGCGTGTTTTATGATGGATGTGCTAAGTCAACTTTGATTGGCTGTGGTTGCTGCCCGAACACACAAGGTGGACATGTCCTGTCAGCTGAGTACTTAAGAGCAGAATGTGCAGTGGAAGCGTACCCATCCCCTCTCTTTGCTCTTTCCTCTTACTTTTCTCCGTCCTCTCTCTAAAACTCACACCCAGAACTCTCTCTCCTCCTCAACCTTCTGTGTTACCTTCAACCCACGAGAGTCATCGTCGCTACTACGAAATCCCGACGTCGAGGAGGAACTCATGGTCGGATTAGGAGCTTAGTACAATATGACGTGTAGCTGCGAGATGAACCTCTGGTTAGGTAAGGGGAGCTTATCATGTTTAATAACGGTTTTCAGGTAGCATGGTTGAGGACCAGAGAGTCCGACCTAGACGATGGTTGCATGTCCCATGTGTGTGTTGTTTTCCAGTAAGCTATGTTCGTTTATTTGAATGGAATGGGTTATGCCTTGTGTTTGGGAATCGTTTTTGTGTTGATGTTAATGATATTTTGGTGTGGGGTTCTGGAAAAGGGGAGTTGATGTTGTAAGAATCTCCCCGTGCATGTGTGAAGAGTTGGCATTTTGATGCTGGAAAGCTCCCAAACACTTTGCAGAAGTGTTCGTGAAGGTGTTAAGCACCGGGTAGGGATTGGCCGAGTTGTATGTGTATGTGTTGGTGATGTCGGCTACCGAGATGGATTGGCTGAGTTGTATGTATAATAACCCTAAATTAAATCTGGGTTCGTAAGACTGGGTCGTCACCTAAAGGGGGTGTATTTTGGAAATTGGATAAGGAAGGGGTGTAGATAGCACCTTCTCAAATCCGGGATCGGGATGTTATGTTGTTTTATAAGGAAATCGGGTTATTTCTTATGAAAAAGGTGTGTGTGTGTGTGTGTGTGTGTGTATATATATATATAGCACTCCTTGAGAAAAGCGTTGTGGTATAGAGGAACTCGGATAAGGAAGGAGAGAGTGTCCGAGTAGTGATCTCGTACGTGTTATCGAGTTGTGATCTCGGTTGAGCTCAGAGGAGCTCGTTTTCAGTGGACTTGTAAGAGCTACCGGGTAGAGATACCGGAAGAGCTCACAACCCTTTGGATAGAGTTACTGGGTTAGTAATTTCAAAAGTAGTTGGGAGGAGCCTAGGACTTGTGAAGTACCAAGGTAGGAACTCGAAATAGGTTGGATTAAGTCGGATGAGGTTGGAGGAGGAGGGAACAGTAGACGTTCTATAGTATCAAGGACAGGTTCTTATGCAATCGATTACATAAGTATTTGTAATCGATTAAAACGGCCAGTACTTGCTGTTTAACTATGACTCAGATTTTTACACGTGTTGACTCCCTGTTGGTTGTTTTGACGCGGGAAGACTCTCCTACTATTTTAGGACGCGTGTGAATTTTCAGTCTAGTTAAGATATGCATGAGTGAGATATTTTAGTAGTAACCTTATTTGCACCGTCTTTGCTAAAACACTTTCTCTCTCTCTTATTCCATATTTCCTCCATTGTTAAAGTGAGAAAAGCTTATTAGATAACTATCCCTTAACCTAAACACCTTCACATCCAATGTAAGGATTGAAGAGGATCACCATATAATCTAGTTTTCATTTTTTTCTTAGAAAGAATCATCAAAGGAGTAGATCATTTCTCCAAAGGAAGTTTAAAGTTTCAACCTTTAAGACTTAGAAGGTATCATAAGGACATCCAAGCTTTTAGAAGTTGACCATCAACCTCCCTTGATATTTCAAGGTAACACACGTAAGTTTACCATTTCTTTTGAGTATGGTGTAAAAAGGAAAAATGACCCATATGAGTTAGAGTAGGTTTTGGGTTGTGTCTCTTTGGAAAGATATGCTTAGGAGGTTGCTATGTTAACAGTGCAACCTTGAAAGCTAAGTTTTCTAGGTTTTGGATATTTTGTTATGTCAGAAAGATCTTTGTGGGGGTTTACAAGCCACTGACGGTTGTTATGTTTGATACTTGGAAAAGAACTGGGTTCTTTTCTTGGAACGGTTGAGAATCATTTTGATATCTTGCTTGCCTGATGTAGGGTGTGATACAGAAGATATCGGTGGTAGTGACCACGAGGCTGAGAGAGCCAGTGCTGGGATCAGAGAAGGTAAGCTCTCTGTTCTTGGGAGTTTGCATCCCTTGATTGTGTTCCACCATACTCCTGGAGAGTTATGGTTATTGTATGATGCAGTGCATGTATTTAAATTGTGTGTTACTACTTTTTGATTGAAACATACATGTAAATGATTTGCACTGTGATGGTTGTATTGTGATTGAGGAAGCCCTCTGGCCAGGGAAGCGGACCATATATGAGAGTGTAAGACTCATCCGAGATGAGCTTCTCGGTAATTCATATACGTTCGGGTGCATGAGATGTGCACGGAAGACTCATCTGGGATGAACATATGTGCATGAGATGTGCACTGGAGATATACATTTGTGCATGAGATGTGCACTGGTGAACTTGTATATTTGTGCTGAATTTCCTATGTTGGTAGCATCCAACCGGAATGGCACATGGTGTGATTATGTACATGTGATGTGTATGAAAGCTGGGTTGGCTATAATGTTGTTTTTCTTAAATGCCGGAAAGGCAAGCCAAGATGGCAGGCCGGGATGGCTACTATGTTTATATGTAATGCCAATATAAATGCTATGTGTTGTGAAAGTGAACCTAGGGGGAGGTGAGTCTCCAAGAACCCTAAGTTTAATGAGATTGTATCTCACCCCGGCTGGGGATTATTATTTTTTTCGTTTCAGGTAGCCAACGAGTGGAGGACGAGGTCCAGGATAAGAGACCCGAGTAGGGATTATTCGAAGATTTCAAATGAGAGGCCGTGTAGGCCAAGGCCGGGTTGGCTGTGGATGGAGGATCTCGGACAAAAGGCCGAGACGAGTTCAAGGATGCCGAAGGCGGTTTTCTTAAGAGCCTTTTTGGCTCAATTTTGTTGTGTAATTTTGTAACCCGGTATGGGTTAATATATGATGTACCTTATGTAACAGTTTCTGGATGCCGGGTTGTGTACAAATTTTATACATAATGTTGTTTGTTTTTTTTTTTTACGTATGATGACGTCTTATTATTTTATGCTCCCGTGCTTAACTTAATTTACATTAAGTTTTGCTGTGCTTTTGACCATAATTTAATGTTAATGAATCAGATGCATACGAGGTCGTTACAGTATGTGTGTATGTGTTTGTGATGTCGGCCGCCTAGATGGGTTGGCCGAGTTGTATGTGTATGTGTTGGTGATGTCGGTTGCCGAGATGGGTTGGCCGAGTTGTATGTGTTGTGATGTTGGCTGTCGAGATGGGTTGGCTTAGTTGTATGTGTATGTGTTGGTGATGTCGGCTGCCGAGACGGATTAGCTAAGTTGTATATATGTATAGACGTGTAGTATTTGTGGATGATGTATGTGAATTACGATTGAAGTCAGACTATGTGATGGCTTGGGATGTTTTGTACCTTGATAGAGACATAGTGAGAGGCTAGGTAGAAACACGTGAGATGCCAGGACCAAGTGGTGGACCTTGAAAGAACCACGGTCAGTGCATCAGTGAGCCCGTGTTGGGGCAGCCCTCGTTTGAGGCAGTGTGTATGTAACATGGGAGGGTGTGGAGATCCTAGCCAAGGCGAGAAGTTCCTGTGCTAGGCCATACATTGATGGCACCCATGAGAGACATACTTCATTTGCATGGCGGAAATAGGATGATTGACTGTAATAGTACGAGAAGTACTGGGGGCCACGTCTGTAGGGAGATCCTTATGACACCCGTTTGGCTAATCACCACAAGGGGTTGAATCCTGTGCACGACAGAGTGACCCCGATGGCAACTACAGCTATCATTTGGACCATGGATTTGGCCTATTTATGGGATGGTACCACATTGCATGACTAAGGGTTGAGACAGGAGGATGCATCATGTTAGATATCTTTAAGTCTACTTGTAGAATGTTCGTGTATGTTGGTAGCGTGTTGGTATATATTTGGACATTGTAGTGATACTGTGATGCTTGGATTGTTTTCCCTTGACTAATGTTACCTTTTGCTTGTTATCTTATATGATGAACTCACCCTTGCTTTGTTGTGCCTTGTGAGCTTGCTATGTTTCTCTATGCATGATTATGTTAATTGTTGAGTGTCTGATTGTTGGAGTGACTAGTTGTGATGTGCTGGATTATGTATTTCTCACGTCTGCTATACCATAAGTTTCTATGCTTGTGTAGGATGTTATTTTTCGTATAGTCATAGCATATTTGTATTTCTCACGTCTGCTATACCATAAGTTTCTATGCTTTGTTGTGAGTTATTAGACTGGCCATCTGTATAATTTGGGACAATGCAAGAGAACATTATGGCAAGCAGTCTGGAATACAAATAGTAGAGGGTCTGTGTGGTATGGTTTGGTGTTTGTGTGTGTGTATTCCTTCCAGGTTCTCACTTCTTGTTATGCGTAGTAAGTGATGGCCGATAGGAATGATCGCGTGATAGCTGATGCTTTCCAAGCCTTAGCCCAAGTGTTGGGGAATCAGAATAGGGGAGAAGCCCTAGGAGTCGTGGAATACCAGGGATTGGACCGCTTTCAACGCAACAATCCACCTTCATTCAATGGGGGGTACAACCCAGATGGCGTCCAAACATGGATTTGGGAGATTGAGAAGATCTTCCGGGTTATGGCATGCTGATGAGTCACCTTTTTACCTATATTTTCTCATATTTCTGTACTCATTTTAATCCCTGATTTGTGTTTAATCGTTTATATTCCGCACTATTTCTTAATTGGACCGATAATTCAGATTTTAACGAATTTGGATTTTCTGAGTTTAATTATTCCAATTCTTATTTTCAGGGCAATTTAATAATTAAGTGAGCTTGGAATTATTTCGTGGACTTAAATTGGATTATGTCGTCAGCGTCATTTTTCCGCATCAGCACGTTATTTTCGTTTTATTTCGCTTTAGTGAATTTTGGGCCAGAATTGTTAAAAGGCCCATTTTCGTTTTTAGGTTTTTAACTATTATAAATAGGGAACTGTGCCCATGCACTGAGGAGGCTACTGTTCACGTTTTTTGCTCTCTTAGGGTTTAGGTTTTTTTTGCTTCTGTTTTGATAACTCTGATGAAGGCTTAAGGTTTCGTTTTTCTGTTTTCATTTTTAATTTTAATTTCGTTTCTGTTTCTCTGTTCAGAATACGTTTTGCATTCAATTCCAGTTTCTAATTTTCGTTTTCTGCTTCTGCTTCTAGTTCCAGTTTCGTTTATGCTTCCAGCTTGCGTTTTTGTTTCTGGGTTCTAAGTTTCGTTTCTGTTTTAGCTTCCTATTTGTGTTTTCTGTTTCTGATTCCAGTTTCTAATTTCGTTTCTGTTTTAGGTTTTAATTTCGTTTTTGTTTTTTAAGCTTTAATTTGATTTCTGTTTATGGGTTTCAATTCATGTTCTGCTGCTAATTTGAAATTAATGGAAGGCTAATTCTAGGGTTAGGTTATGGGACAGATTGCGAATTAATGGAGGTTCCCTGTGTGTTGTTTCTGTTCTGCTTGGTTCTTCCCTTGTTGAGCCTCTGTTTTGCATTTTCGAATTAGCATCATTCTTAATGATTCTGAGTTGATTAATTAGTAATTTCAGGTTGCTTAATCCTGAGAGAAAGTAGGCTTAATGAGGTTCGCGTTTGCTTAATTCGTGTAAGGAAATTTGGGTTAATCTTCGCTTAGTAGATTAATCTGGATTAAGAAGGATTAAGTAGAATCGGTTATCTTTTGTGAACCAAGGAAATTAGAAGCACAATCTGTTCCAGACCTGACCATTTTAATCATTGCATTTAGTATTTTGGTTTTTAATTTTTGTTAATCCTAAATCTGTTTAAAACCCCCCCTGCACGTTTCATCCCTTAACACATTTAATCGATCCTTGAGAGACGACCTAGGTCACTTCCTAGTACTTCAGTTAATTGCATTAATTTGGTTGAATACGGCTTCGATCACATGCCCTGAGGAACAGAAGGTCGCTTTCAGTACTTATACTCTGGCGGAGGAAGTCGAGTATTGGTGGGACAACACCCGCCAATGCATGGAGGCGAAAGGCCGGGTTGTGACGTGGGTAACCTTCAAGGAGGCATTCCTGGAGAAGTACTTCCCGGAGGATGTGAGGAACAAGAAAGAGATGGAGTTCCTTGAGCTTAAACAAGGAAACCGGATTTTAGCCAAGTATGCGGCTAAGTTCAAGGAGTTGGTAAGGTACTTCCCTCACTACCAGGGACAGGATGGGGAAAGCTCTAAGTGCGTGAAGTTTTTGAATGGCTTGCGACCCGAGGTGAAGCAAGTCATGAACTACCAAGGAGTCCACCAGTTCCCGGCCTTGGTAAACATGTGCAGGATATGGGACGAGATTCCAGAGACAAGGCTGCTTACTACTGGAATACGGGCCCTGTAAAGGACAAGAAGACCGGGCATCAAAACCACGGGAAGCCTTACACCATCCCTCCCAAGCCGCATGATCGTTGCCCCAACCATCAAAGGGTTGTTACTGCGGGATTTCCGAGTGGTAGTAGTAGTAGACCCGCTACCTTCCCAATCTGGAACACGTGCTTCAAGTGTGGTAAACCCGAGCATATCACTACTAAATACGGGCAGAGAGGCCCGACTTGTTATAACTGTAAGGAGAGGGGTCATCTCCAAAGGGACTGCCCACACCCCAAGAAAGAGCGGAATGGTGGAGGCCAACAGAACCAACCCGGACAACCGAGGACCACGGGAAGAGTCTTCATTCTTAGTGGTGCCGAAGCCTCGAACTCCCGAGATCTAATCCAAGGTAAATGTTTCATAAATGGGATTCCTTTACTCGTGCTTTTTGATTCTGGTGCGACCCATTCTTTCATATCCCGGTGGTGTGTGAAACCACTTAAACTTTCTGTGTCTTCTTTACATAATGAGCTTGTGGTTGAGACCCCGGCTAGTTGGTCTGTGTTGACTTCAGAGGTATGTTTAGACTGCCTTGTGGAAATTTCTGGTAGAAAATTTCGGGTTGATCTGGTTTGCTTGCCTCTTAGCCAGATTGACGTTATTTTGGGTATGGACTAATTATCTTCCAACCAGGTTATGTTGAACTGTTATGATAAAACGGTCGTGTTTGGCAACTTGGATGTGAGAGAAAAGGGGATGTTTATCTCCGCCAACCGGGTTATGACGTCATTGAAAGAAGATGCTCAAGTATATCTCCATGGGTTAGGATGTCTCTGTTAGAGCTAGCCGAGCTTAAGAAACAGTTGGAAGAACTGTTGGATAAGAAGTTTGTGCAGCCTAGTGTATCTCCATAGGGAGCACCCATGTTGTTAGTAAAGAAGAAGAACGGGACTATGAGGTTATGTGTGGATTACCGCCAGCTGAATAAGGTGACGATTAAGAATAAGTATCCCTTGCCTAGGATAGATGATCTTATGGACCAGCTGGTAGGGGCTTGTTCGTTTAGTAAAATAGATCTTAGGTCGAGTTACCATTATATTCGAATTAAGTCTGAGGATATCCCCAAGACCGCTTTTAGAACCCGATATGGTCATTATGATTACTTGGTTATGCCCCTTGGTGTGACTAATGCTCCTAGTATGTTCATGGACTACATGAATAGGGTCTTTCACCCATACCTCGATAGCTTTGTAGTAGTCTTCATAGATGATATCCTGGTATATTCTAAGACCAGAAAGGAGCACGAAGAGCACTTAAGGATTGTGCTGCAGACCCTTAGTGATAAACGACTATATGCTAAGTTGTCTAAGTGTGAGTTCTGGTTAGAGAAGGTAAGTTTCCTAGGGCACGTGATATCCTAAGGTGGTATAGCTGTAGATCCTTCTAAGATGGAGGTCGTCCTCAAGTGGGAGAGCCCCAAGTCCGTGTTAAAGATTAGAAATTTTCTGGGCTTGGCCGGGTATTATAGGAGATTTATAGAAAGTTTCTCCAAGTTAGCCTTACCCTTGACCAAGTTGACTCGTAAGGGTCAAGTGTTCGTGTGGGATGCCCAGTGTGAGCATAGCTTCTGAACTCTTAAGGAAAAGCTAACAACCGCACCCGTGTTAGTTTTGCCTAACCTAGGAGAGCCCTTTGAGGTGTATTGCGACGCAACAATGACGGGCTTAGGAGGGGTGTTGATGCAGGGTGGCCGAGTTATGGCCTATGCTTCCAGCCAGCTTAAGACGCATGAAAGAAACTACCCTACCCATGATTTGGAGTTAGCAGTTGTGGTCTTTGCCCTTAAGATGTGGAGACATTATCTTTTTGGCTCCAAGTTCGAGGTGTTTAGTGACCATAAAAGCCTTAAGTATTTGTTCAGCCAGAAAGAATTGAACATGCGTCAGAAGAGATGGCTAGAGTTCCTTAAGGATTATGATTTTGAGCTTAGTTATCACCCCGGCAAGGCCAACGTGGTGGCCGACGCTTTAAGTAGGAAATCTCTTCATGTATCCGCATTGATGGTTAGGGAGTTAGAGCTCTTAGAGCGGTTTAGAGACCTTAGTCTAGCATGTGAGCTCACCCCTAATAGCATGAGACTACGAGCCCTTCAGATTTCAAGCGGGCTACTAGAGGAGATCCAGGAAGGGCAGGGGCCCGACCCTTTTCTGAAGACCCAACTCGAAGCCATAGCATCAGGGAATGCTAATAGTTTCCAGGTGGGACCAGATAGGGTTTTGAGACTTCAAGGAAAAGTCTGTGTCCCCAACATATCCGGGCTTAGGAAGGTGATCCTAGAGGATGGGCATAAAAGTAATCTAAGTATCCACCCCGGTGCCACCAAGATGTACCAAGACCTGAAGACTATGTTTTGGTGGCCGAACATGAAGAGGGATATTAGCGATTTTGTATATGCGTGCTTGGTCTGTCAGAAAGCTAAGGTAGAACACCAAAGACCATCGGGTAAGTTACAACCCTTGGAGATACCCTAGTGGAAGTGGGATAGTATCTCCATAGATTTTGTTGTAGGTTTGCCTAGAACCCGGGCTGGGTTAGATTCTATCTGGGTTATTGTTGACAGATGGACTAAGTCTGCTCACTTTATCCCCAACAACATCTGGTTTTCCTTAGAGAAGTTGACCTCTTTGTATATTAGCGAGATTATCCGGTTGCACGGCGTGCCCTCTAGCATAGTATCTGACCGGGGTCTAAGGTTCACTTCTAGATTTTAAGAGAGTTTGAACAAGGCCTTAGGAACCCGGCTTCGACTGAGTTTAGCCTATCACCCTCAGGCTGAACGAACCATTCAGTCTCTAGAAGACCTTTTGAGGGCATGTGTTCTAGAACAAGGGGGTAGCTGGGATAGTTTCCTACCACTGATAGAGTTCACCTACAAAAATAGCTTCCACTCTACCATTGGCATGGCTCCCTATAAAGCCTGTATGGTAGAAGGTGTAGGATACCCTTATGTTGGTTGGAATCCGACGAGAGTCTTATGCTAAGGCCCGAGGTGGTACAACAAACGACCGAGAAGGTCAAGTTGATCCAGGATAGGATGAGAACGGCCCAGAGCAGGCAAAAGATCTATCATGACAGGAGGAGGAAGGACCTAGAGTTCGAAGTTGGTGATCATGTATTCTTGAGGGTCACCCCATGGACCGGGGTCGACCGAGCATTGAAATCCCAAAAACTTACACCCCGGTTTGTTGGTCCTTTCCAAATTCTAAAGAGAGTCGGTCTCGTCGCCTACCAAATTGCCTTACCCCTGTTCCTTTCTGATCTCCATAATGCATTCCATGTGTCCTAACTTCGTAAGTACATTTATGATCCTTCTCATGTGGTTGGATTGGGCGATATCCAAGTAAAGGAAAACCTGACGTATGAAACACTACCCTTGAGGATTGAGGATCGACAGATGAAGCATCTAAGAGGAAAAGAAATTCCCCTGGTCAAGGTAATCTAGGGAGGTATATCTAGAGAAGATGCAACATGGGAGCTAGAGAACCAGGTTCGGGAGGCCTACCCAGCTTTGTTTGCATCAAGTAATTTCGAGGACGAAATTCCTAAAAAGGTGGCAAAGTTGTAACAACGCAGATTTTAAGTTGATGAGCTGGACATTTATGTGTGTATTATATTGATTAATTATATGTTTTATTGTATTAATTCCTGTCCTGAGTGCTTTGTTTTGGGATACGTGCTTGATGGGTGATTGGATGTAAGTCAACACTACTGTGTTATGGTTGCTAACCGTGCACGTTAAGTGGACGTGCTTTTTCAGCTGTGTTTATAAGCAGCAAGCTGGCACAGCAGAAAGTGCTCTTCCTTTCTCCAACCTTTGCATTTTCTCTCCGTTCTCTCTCTAAAAATAACTCACACCCAGAACCCTCTCTCCCTCAACCCTTCTGTACCACCTTCAACTTGCTGTCGCTACTACGATATCCCGACGCCAAGAAGAATCTCATGGCGGGAACAGAAGCTCAAGACAAAGCATTGTGAATCTCGTGAACGAACTCCTGGTTAGGTAAGAGGAGTTTATCATGTCTGATAACTGTTTCAGGTAACATAGTTGAGGACCTGGGAGTCCAACCATGGCGATGATTGCATGTCCGTGTGTGTGTTATTTTTTCCAGAAAGTTGTGCCTTTGAATGCATGGAACGGGTTGTGCTTTATGTTCGTTGATTTTTGTTTTGTGTTGATGTTTATGATGTTTTGATGTGGTGTTTGATGGTATTCTAGAAGGGGAGAGTTGATGTTGTAAGAACTCCCCGTGCATGTGTGTGGAGTTGGCATTTTGATGCTGAAAACTCCTAAGACACTTTGCAGAAGTGTTCGTGGAGGGGTCAGCCACCAAGATGGGTTGGTCGTGTTGCACATAGATATTAACCCTTGCGTTTGTGATGTCGGCTAGCGAGATGGGTAGGCCTAGTTAAGTGGGTTACGTAGCATGCATGTGTGCATGTAGAATGTGACTTTATCCTTGTTGGCGGACATCGGCTTACCGAGTTCCTTACCCGCGATGATACCGTAAAGCTATTGAGCTCAAGTTGCTTCGAGAGAGTGAGCTACCGGGTTCTCTAACTCGGAAGAGCTCGTGCTTCCTTGGGAAGAGAGCCACCGGGAAGTCTACTCAGTTGGGCAATTCTCTTTAAAATTGTTAAGTTCAAGCCCTTGAATCCCTGACCGCCTTTGTCTGACTTCGATCGACCTCTTCCAACCTTGTCCGTCCTAGTTCGACCTTTACCCCTTTTGACCGCTCTTTACCCACCTTTGCCGACCTTAACCGATCTTATCTACCTTCGTCCAACTTTGCCGACCTTAATATACGTTGATGGTGCCCATGAAAGACATACAACATTTACAGCCTGGGTTGGGCCGGCCCTCGTTTGGGGTGGTATGTATGTAACATGGGAGGCTATAGAGATCGTAGCCAAGACAGATTTTCCTATACCGGGCCATACGATGATGGTGTCCATGAGATACATACAACATTTGCATGACAGAAATTGGATTGATGATTGGCTGTAGGGTACCGGGGTACTGAGGGGCCACGTCTGTTGGGAACTCCTTCTGACACCCATTGGCTGATCACCATGGGGGGTGATTCCTGTGCACGACAGAGTGACCCTGACAAGCTACTACATCATCTAACCACAGGAATGGCATATTTCCGGGATGGTATCACATTGCATGCTGAGAGTTGAATCAGGAGCATGCATCATGCTAGGCATTTTAAGTCGACTTGTGGAATGTTCCTAGATGCTTGTTCATGTTGGTTGCGCATTGATATATCTGGATTTTTGTGGTGATATTGTGACGCTTGGATTGTCTTCCTTAACTAATGTTATCTTTTTCTTGTTATTGTATATGATGAACTCACCTTTGCTTTGTTGTGTCTTGTGGTTTGGTACCTGTGATGATCATGAATCCAATTCGTGTGAGCAGACAGACAGCAGTAGGTGACCGGGAAGATGACAACTTTTAGTTGGAGCCGCCGAGTTGTCGGGATGTCGATATGATAGATCCTGGACAGGGGTTATGTTTTGATAATTACACCCCTGGTTTTGATATTCATACACATGTTTTGCTAACTACACCCCAACGTTTAATTCCTTATTTCATTTGTAAAACACCTGATATATTTTGGACATCGTCATTTGTACCTGTAATTAAATTATACTTTGTATACGTACATATATATTCGAAATGTATCATGCGGACCTTTGTCTTCGTGTATTTTCTGTGTTAATGGTCAGTATGTGCTCGCGAAGAATTTACCACACTTTTCTTTGCCAAATAAAACGGGTGTTTTTATTAAAAATTACATTAATATTATGGTTAAGAGTTAGTGATACAGTAGCGACATGGTGGGTCATTACAGTGGTTTGCAACCATTTGTTAAAGGAACTTGCCGAATGGTCTAAAGACTATACTGTCTTGTTTGATGGGTTACAAAGATTTGAGGAGTTAAAGAGGTCACTCCTTGTTGACGGATTGTCAAAGGTAAAGGTTTTATGTCTTGTTTTGATAAGTATACGATAATTTTGTGTAGCATTATACTTATACATTGTAAAAATGCAGGTAACACAGGATAAATGGATGAATATTACTGACATGGGTTATGTCATTGCTTCACATTATAACCTCGTTCTTGTAACACCCTGAAATTTTGGTAACTTAAAATATATGTGTGATGTATTCCTTGTATGATTTGATTAATTTATTAATTAGTATTAGTTGAAATGTTATGTGAATTATCCGTGTACAATTGCTTGATGTAGATGTCAAGTATGTAGAGCTTGTTCGAGCTGCGTTGTAATTGAATGATTCAGAGTTTGACCCGAAAACCTGTTTTAGTAAAATCATCATTGTAGATTGGTTAACTGTTGGATCATCTTTAAAATTTAAATATAGGTTTATAGCTGATATATGTAACTTTTGACCGTTGGGATGGTCAAAATAATGTCTGGAACGTGAAAAATTAATTTTTCACGGAAGCAGAAAATTCTAGAATCTGGTCAGCTCGCCCAGGCGAATTTAGCAAGCACTTTTTCTCGCCTGGGCGAGTGGAGGCGGTGATGAATATGTATTTAAGCTTCCAAGTCACTAAAATGGAGTTTCTTCCTCCTCCAAACAGCTCTCAATCTTCCCCTCATCATCCTTCACCACCCACAGCCACCAGAGACCACCACGGACCGTCGTTGCTTGCCACGAGACCACTGCACGAAGAGGAACCCTTTAATCGAAGCGGAATCTTCGAAACTCTTCTCGATGTTTCAGTAGAGAACAGAGCTCCCAATCCTTCTTTCTTGCTTTCCTTGAGGCAATCTTAGTTTCTTTTGTCTTCTTCTAGCTAGTTTAAGCCTCTCTTGATATCTCTTGTGATTTGGGTACCGTTATTGGCTGTTTATATACTTCCTTTGAAAAACCCTTTGAAAATGAGATGTTGTAAAAGTCTCCTTTTTATGAAACTGATATCATTTATGTGATCCTTGTTGAACCCTAGTCACATTGGTGTGATTGGACTTTCAAAATGATGTCTTTTGATGTGGACTCTCAAACCACCATTTTAGCCTCTTTTTAAATTTGAGTGGGTATTTGACCCTGAATGCTAACGTTAGCCTTGTTTTTGAAATCTATACTAAATTGTCTTTGATTTGGTATATAGAGCTCTGCGTTTGGACCAAAACACTCATATTAAAGGATCTCCAAAACAACACTGTGAGGTTTTAACAGGAGACCTCTTAGTTAGGTAAGGGGAGTTTATTATTTGGTTATAGTTTTGATACCATAGTTGGGGGCCAGGGAGCCCAACTATGAGGATATCTGTCTGTCCCTGCTGTGTGCTGGTTTTTAAGAAAAACTGTGTTTTTAACTAATGGGATGTAATGTATTTATGATTGATGTGTGTTTGTTCTTGTCTGTGCTCGTTTTCAAGAAAAATTATGTTTTTAACCAATGGGATGCAGTGTATTTATTACTGATGTTGTAGATGACAGTGAAATTGAGATACCATGGAAATGATTGATGATGTTTACGTGATTTGTGATGATTTAGATTAGGTGATGCTTATGTGATTGGTGATGTCTAAATGAAATAATGTTCCAATGAGATATATGTTTATTGGGTTAATGATATTGTTATTGTGATGATTGGATTTTTGGAAAAAGTCTTAATTACAGAGGAGACTCTGCCCAAAATTTTATAATATGTTTCCTATTTAACTCTTTATTAAATTTTTAAATGGTAATAAAAGTGTGTTTTATATATTGTAGTCCTCTTCTTTAATTTAGAATTTTCCTAAAAATATCAGTCTTGTGATATGATGAATTGTGAATGTATGAAATTTGGGTTGTCTGAAGATTTGAGGAATGTGAATCTTAGGCATATGTATTATGTATAGATGTGAAATGTGATTGCTTGTGATGTCATTGATGATATTGAAATTGAGATGTCATTGAAGTAGTTGATGATGTTCAAATAAGATGATATTGATATGCATGATGATGATATTGCGATAATATGATGTTGAGGTTGATAATGACATTGATGAGAGATAATG
>QARZ01038893.1:535-14326 GCA_013407115.1 Glycine latifolia
GGGTGCTTCATCTCCATAGGCATCTTCAGAGAGGGAGAGTTTGATCCCATAGCAAATCCCAGTAAACCTTGCTGGGTACATTCTGTTTCTCGTAAACGGAACAGAATTGAAAAGCACTAGTAATTTCTTTTGACTCAGACAAAAAATAAAGAGTCACTTGTATGTGATAAAAAAAAATTCAATGATTGAATATTTGATTTTTCAGTTTGAATGCCCATATATGGTTCGGATATGTAAAAAATTGAGAGAAGTTAGTTTCTAATATGATGCTTTCACTGTACATGTGTATCACAAATAGATCTGGCGTTTGGTGAACGCTAACAATATAAATTCAAATTTGTGCAAATAATGCATGTCTTCAGCCTTCAGAGTCCAGTTGACTTATGTCTGGTTTGGTCATTATGCTTGATTATATTATATGTAACATGAATTAACGTTTCTAAATATATTACAATTTGGTTGATATAATAATATGTTTTTATTATTGCAATATATATTTAAGGTGTATGTGGGTACAGCAGAACTGCATTGTTTTTCTGTTTCTTCAGCTTTCAATGAGGTTGTGTTACCAGCACCACATATGAACCTTAAAAAATTCGCAATAGAAAAACATTTCTTTTTGTCATTATCTTGTTTTCTTGTTCTATGACTATGAGTGAGGTTTTGAAAATGGGAAATTGCGCGACCAAGACACAATATGCTCTCCCAGCTCATCTGTGCCATTAAAATACTATTTACTGATAAAAAAAGTGAACGAGAAGAGCATTCAAATCCTCCATATTATTTTTATCTCAAACTATTTATCTTTTAAGAAGATAAATACCACTCTAATTTATAATAAGTGTCGTGTCAAAAGAAAAAAAATCAAAATAAGTATCATTTTAATTAATCTTTCAATGTAATTTTTTTAATTATGTCCCAAACAAGTAAGGATATGGTTCCTATAGGTGCAGCGAAGAGGGCTAAGAAAATATCACGTGAGTAGTTAGGATAGCTTACAATATGTCTCACTTCTTTCAATTGCATGTTTTTCAAGTTAAGCAAGTGGACATTCTTTAAGCTGGGAGCTAGAACTACATTTATAATTTTCAGTATAAAATACAATTTTGTTCTTCATATTTTATTTTAATTTACAATTTTTGATCCTCTTATAAAAAACATTTGGTTTCATTATTTTTTAAAATCAATGATTTTAGTTCAACGGACAATTTTCATAACATTGACTTTTAAAAAGAAAATATCAACTACTAAATCACTAATGTAACATTATAATTAATATAATGGGTTTTTAATTAGATTTTTAGGGGATTTAATTTAAAGAGGTTTTTTTAAGTAATCAGTAATTTTTAATTAAATTCTCATTAAATTAAATATTCTACTAATCAAAATAATAGTTAAGAAATACAGAAGAAGAAAAATTTTGAAACAATATCTACGTTCAAAATTTTATTTTCATTGTGGAGGAAAGAACATATAAAGGAAAACGGAATCAACTTTCCAAAATTTGTTTATTCTCATTCCTTTAACTTTGCCTTTCCCTGCCCGTGACCGTGAGCTCACCACCATTAGAGGTGATGGAAATAAAGGAAAGTTGGATAGTCAAAGGTGGAGGGTGCTGTGCTGGTGGTTGCTACTTGCTAGAATTCACCAGTTTAGTGGTGGTTTGTCGGTTGGATTTCGGCATAGAACGATTTAAAATATGTTTAAACCTTGAAAGTTAGGTTTTGAAGAAAAACAAATTAAAAGAAGACCGTTTTTCCATTTTAATATTTTTTTAAAATAAAAGGTGATAATTCACTATTTTGGCATGAAAATTTGAAGATCGTAAAAGGGTGTTTAACTTGCCATTGGGTTCATTGTGCAGTGATTCACGATCGAAGATATGTTTTTGTTGTTGTACTTTACAACTTGTAAGTTGGATATATTTTGAACGGAAAATAGAGACAAACTTTTCATTTTTAATAAATATTTTATAACTTAATGTTTTTAAAATAAAAGTGATAATAATATGATAGATTAATATAAAATAAATGTTATAATCTTTTATTTTCTAATATAAGTATTATGTAAATTTCCTAAAATAAAAATATATTTTTTGTCTCCTTTCTTTTTTTACTTTAAATATAAAAAAAATGCTAGCTACATATTCTTAATTTTACATGCAGGTTTCCGAAACACGTGGTTGCTCCGTCTGCCTTGTTTGTCATGCGCTAATTGAAAATCTTAGGATTAACTCTGTCTTAGCTTCATTATCCTATCTGACAATTTTACGGAATATCCACTCACTACTACAAAAGTGGCTTTCGAAGACGCAGAATTGAAGACGGTTGTATGAAAACCGTCTTAGAAGCCTGTGCGGTGGCATTTTGGTAAATAAGTCGTTAGTTTCAAAGACGGTTACGGGAAAACCGTTTTTGTTGATAACAAACGACGCCGGGCTCATGGTAAAACCGTCTTTGTTGTATAATATTCAAAGACGTTCTTTTTTTTTACAAAGCACTCTCTCTCCCAGCTTTCAGGCCAGTGCCCTAAAAAATTAAACTTTGTAAGTGTGAGACACATTCGCGATTCCTTGGCCTTGTGCACCCTCATCGTCTGCCACCGTCGTTTTTCCCTCCGGTTAGGCTGTGGTGGTCTCCGTCAAGGTTCTGTACAAGGTTCTGGTCACGTTTTCGCGTTTCGCAAAGCCAGGTAAAGTTCATTATCTTCTCTTTTGGATTAGGGGTTCGACATTTCGAGGTTTGGGGTATATGGGTTCAATACCATTTTATCGTTTTAATGTGTTTGGAACTGTTTGGGTTAGTGATTACATTGAAGCTTCTGTTCTTCATTTTGGGTTTAGAGCCCACCAAAGGTTCTGTTTTCCAGTTGAATGCGTATGTTTACTGCTATTTTTGTTATTATTATTTGTAGTGTTTTGAATATTATTTGTACCAACATAGATGATTCTGTAAAACTATGAGAATGATTTTCTCTTTTCTTCTCTGTCAAAGGTTACAAGGTATTTTTTTGTTCCCTTCAAATTGGTTTTTTGTTCCCTTCTACAAAATGACCCAGAGCTGGTGGCTGAGCCCATTGATGCCAAGTCCAACTCATTTGTGGGGACACATGAGTACTTGGCATCAGAAGTGATGCTGGGGCAAGGACATGGGAGTGCAGTGGATTGGTGGACATTTGGGGTGTTCTTGTATGAGATGTGATATGGTAGAACACCCTTCAAAGGTGAAAACAATTAGAAAACTCTCGTCCACATTTTGAAGCAGCCCTTGGCTTTCCCTAGATTTGTAGTTAGCACCAGCAAGGAGTTTGAAGAGATGCTGAAAGTTCAAGACCTTATAAGCAAGTTGTTGGTGAAGAATCCTAGTAAGAGAATTGGAAGCTGCATGGGTTATGTTGAGATCAAAAGGCATGAGTTCTTCAAAGGTGTAAATTGGGCCTTAATTAGATCAGTTAGGCCCCCTGAAGTCCCTAGTGAAATGGACAAACTTAGGAGTAGGATTTTGCTACCAAAACTAACCAAAACAGATAGGGATCAACCTTATCAGCATAGAAGCCATCATTTTTAATACTTCTAACTGAAAACATGTAAATAGTTTAGAAAAAATAGGTTTTCCACTGAAATATGTGTTTGCCATTGAAGAAATTAAGGGTTCTTTCCCCCTTGTTTTCTATTTTTCTTTTTCTTTTTTCTATGTACTCATAAGAGAAACAATGAGATAAAGTAGTATGTGTATGACTAAGGCACTATGCATTGAACTCACGGTTTATTCCTCATTATAATAATAATGAAAGTGGGATCCCATAATTGTCCTAATGTGATTCTCATGAAAGGTTTGGAAGTCATGTGATGACAATAATTACACTTGTCATTGATGAAATATTGTTTGGTTTGTGATTTCATTGAAGCTGTTGTTCTTCATTTTGGGTTTAGAGGCCACTGAAGCTTCTGTTTTCCACTTTCAATGCGCATGTTTTTTGTTGTATTTTTGTTATTATCATTTGTACTGTTATCAATATTATTTGTACGAAGATAGATGATCATCCCTCTTTTGTGTGTTGTTGTTGTTTTCCATATAATGATGATAAGTCTGACCACATTTAAAATTTTGTCAACTTGAACAGAAGAGAGGAGAGACCTTAGACCTGGTAGCTCGACGCGTAATCAAGGCACTCCATTGTATAGTGAGACTCATTGTATGAGGTACTCCCTTTAGTAACAAGTTAATGGTTTCTAAGGCACTTAGTAGATTGATTGTGTACTGGCATGGATAACAAAGAGTTAGCTATAAGGCTTCATTTCACTAATATCATAAACTAAAGTGAAAATTGAATGAATCTAACCTTCTGTTCGTTAAAAGTGAAACTACTTCCTCTCAGCTTCAAAAACAATATCAATGACTCAAGTCCTACAGTCTGGAATGCTTCTAAATTCTGCCTATATTTCTGTTCTGGTTCCAGGTTTGGACAGTGTTACGTGCTTCACGAAACAGGACCTCTGCTCACGACCTTACTGGTATTTTACATTAACAAAATCCTTGATCTATTTTATTTTATTTATTGTAACTTTTCTATTTATAATGAGTGGATTACTCGCATGTTT
Source organism: Glycine latifolia (assembly GCA_013407115.1). Classification (NCBI taxonomy): domain Eukaryota; kingdom Viridiplantae; phylum Streptophyta; class Magnoliopsida; order Fabales; family Fabaceae; genus Glycine; species Glycine latifolia. The sequence goes on from QARZ01038893.1 coordinate 5,136, forward strand.
CAAGTTTAGTTAACAACACATAAAACAATATTGATTTATCGGTGTTTTTTATTTTATTTTTCTAAGCCTTCGGTTCATGTGTGTGAGTGTGAGTGTTGTGTTTTGTGGTGGTTCAGGTTGCAGCTTATGAAGGATTGTTTTAATAGTTATATATGTCAAGGTGTAAGATTTAGGTATTTTACTATTTTACTATTTTAGATATTTATTTAACACTCCTTCTGTAATCAACCCCCATGTACACAAAGATTTAGGTATTTTACTATTTTACTATAATCTTTAAAGATGTCTCAATCATTTATCCCCTAAACTTTTGTCATTGCTCTAACAAATTCTTCTGTTTAACCTTTATTAAATCCTTAACAGAGGTGCCATGTGGCAATTTTGAAGCCCTCCATGTCTATTTAATTTGTGCCCTTTATTAATGTATTTAAATTCTATTTTTCTAACGTACAAAATTACAAGATACCTGGCATTGATAGCAAGATGTAGACCAATATGGTCAGCTCCTCAATTTGTATGACTTGCTGGAGGATCTTCATCTCCTTGTCAATGCTTCTCCACTTCAGGATGAGAGTAAAATCCTCTCTCTTTCTATAACCGTAAACTAGCTAGCAGGTTCATCCAATGCCACCTTGTGTCACTGAAGAATGTACCAGCAAATACAAATTATCACATAAGAAGCTAAAAAGCAAGTAATTATAACAAAATTTTGCTGCAACATGATGTTTTAGTTGTGACAAATTGTAGGGATTCAAGTTATGTAGATAAAACTTGATAAACCAGTTTTTGATGATGAGAAAAGGGAAATAACTTTAATTTGACAATTTGGATCGATCAGTGTGGAAGATGTTCTCATTATAGTTATTTATTTATTATTTATATTTTTTCAAATTTTGTACAATTTCTTGAGTTATGGAAATTACTGAAATTAGATAAAATTGAACTTAAATAATAAATTACAGAGATAGAAGGTTGAGATTTTTCCACATGGACAAGTAGTTATCTATTGCTATAGTAGTTAAAGTTTAAGAACTAATTGGGATGACTTTAAATTTCATGGTGTCACTTTACAACGCCCCAAAGTTCAAGGGAGCCAATTACATTTTAGCCTTATATATTTGATTAAATTTTGTCATTCTGTTGGTCTACTTAATTATTCTGATTTTCTGAACTGTTGGAGAATGCCCTATAATTTCGGTGGGTTTCATTCTACGTCAATTTATTCTGCCTTTTGAGAGAGTATTGTATTGTATTGTATTGTATTGTATTTATTATCATGTTGACATTTTCCTCCTTTTAGTACGAGGATGATGATGCGAATGCTTGTTCTCGCCTCCAATAGTGATCTTGTTTTTCTGTTGTCAGCTATGCTAGGTCTGCAAGAGTGAAGGTGAAGATATTTACTTGTACTGGCTTTTTCATAACACTCAAATTTGCTTCATACATTCCAATATAAAGCATGTTCGTGTTTCAGCCTTTGAAGTTGCATTGGGGATTTTGGCAGTTCAAAGAAAACTGGGATACCTTTGTCTATGCTGTTGTTGGCCTACTTAAAGCGCTCCAAACAGCGATGTGTTGCCAGTTTGGTTAGGCAAAAAAATAAGCAATAATTGCTATGTAAGTTGTTGAAGAGCACTATTGCCTTTTAAAGGCTCATTACAATTTAAGGTTAATATTGAGGTTAATTTTTTCCTCCACAATTAACCCAAGGTGATTATTAACCAATAAACTCTTTGTGTATATTTTTTTGTAATAAAGGACTATGTATTTGACGTGAGGAGCTTGACTTGACTAGTTGTAGGTTAATTTATATTTTCTACACATTTAATAATATTTCTTGTAGTTGAAATTGAATTTTTAATATGGTGTAGACAATAATAATGCGCTTGAAAAAAAAAAGGATACTAGCAAATAAAAAAATAATAAAATAATGCTGAAATTAATCAAAGACGGTTCTAAACGAACGTCTTCAAAAGTCTAGATACTAAGACGGTTCAATTAATAACCGTCTTTGAAGCTGCTTAAAAAAATTTTAAAAACCAAAAGAAAAAGCTCATTTTAAGACGGTTACGAGGAACAACCGTCTTAAAATTCCTACATACGAAGACGGTTGCAGCAAATAACCGTCCTAAAAGGTGGCTAAAAAATATAAAAAATTAAAAATTAAAGTAATTAAATAACAATCTAAGACGGTTATATGCTGAAACCGTCTTAGAATGGCTACATACGAAGACGGTTGTAGAGAATCACCGTCTTAGAAGGTGCCTAAAAATATAAAAAATTAAAAATTAAAGTAATTAAATAAAAATCTAAGACGGTTATACGCCAAAACCGTCTTAGAATATCCATATACAAAGACGGTTGTTCTGTATAACCGTCTTAGAAGCTGAATTAAAAATTTTAAAAATTAAAAATAAATTAATAAAATCCAAATCTAAGACGGTTATGCGGAACAACCGTCTTAGAATATCTACATACTAAGACGGTTTCTGTGTATAACCGTCTTAGAAGGTGCCTAAAAAATATAAAAAAAAATATAAAAAAAAACATAAACTTTTCTAAGACGGGTGCACAACCGTCTTCGTAGGACTCAAGATACAAAGTCGCTCGATACAAAGACGGTTGCGGAACCGTCTTTGAAGGGCTCAAACAACCGTCCTTGAAGCAATTTTTTGTAGTAGTGACTATAGATTTGTTATTGCGCCCAGTAATTTACACAAAATACACACTTGTTACTATCCATTTTAATTAGTCAAGTACCTAGATCACATGAATGTTATAAAGAATCACAATATGCAGCAGCTTGACATTGGAGCTATTATATTACCCATTTTAATTAACTCAACAGATAAAAGTGCAAAAATCTATGGCTCTATATAGTTGGTACATTGTATGATGGGTACATGCGTAAAAAAATATATTGTCGACCTATTGGTCATTCAAATTTAATTTGGGGGGCCGAAATGATACAATGAAATCAAAATTATTCAATGGAAGTAAATTAATGACTTGTCTCACGACTTACAGTTGTTATTTTGTAATCCAAAAAATTGATCAACTTTCCCTAATAATCAATTTTTGAATGTTTATGTAATGTCATAAAACTATAAATTAATGATGATGGTTCCATAAACAGTTGGCACGATCAACGACGCTAACAGGGTAGCACTGTTATAACTCATTGTAGTATAAGGGCAGTACAAAAAGAAGTTGCCGTAAATGTACGTTAAAAACAGTGCAGACTTTGAAATATTGATTGAAAATATGTACTCAACTACTCATATTCAATATATAAAAAAATATTTACACCCTCAGGTATCCTTCAATCTTAAATTAACAAATTATAATTCTGAAAAATAACTTTGTATTTATGCATGTATTTCCTTTACATTTCATTCACACTTAATTTAACAAATCATACACATATATCCACTATTACGTTTCCTTCACTCTTATTTTAATAAGTTACAATTACGAAAAATAATTTTGTATTTATGCATATTATTATTTATTTATTTTCATCCAAACAAATATATTTAATTAACTAAGTAAGAAGTGGTGTATTTTTTTATTAAAAAAAAGTAAGTAAAGGTGCATGGTGCATCCAAATCCTTCAATCATGCATGAACCGTTTGTCTATATTTCAATTTTCAAAGCTCGATTATCAATTAAGATTTCCTATAGCTTCAATATAAATCGTTTCCCCCTTATATGCAGACAATAGATTTCACTATGGTCCACTCCATTCTATCGTGGTCACAAAGTAGTCTTTTCAATATATTTGTTTTGCTTTTCTTTCTAATTATTCCAAAATAATTGCAGTTAAGTATTTATATTTTATACAATGCATGACTGTTATACCATATATTGGCAATAATTAGGTTGGGCAAGGTCTAGCACCAACCAATAATAATATAATAATTACAGTCTTGCTCTTGCCAAAAAGATGAAAGTGGGAAAAGTATATATATATATATATATATATATATATATAAAGCTTGCCCGGGAAATAAATCATGATTTTTTAGAAGAAAAAAAATCCAGCAACTAAGTAACTAGGCGTTTACAAAAAAAATCGCTCATTTAGCCTAGTTAATTCGTTATATTATTATTGTTTACACGGTTTATTAATATAACTAAATTTTAGGCCTAAACTAATTGAAAAAATATAATCAATTATATTTTTATTGGTATAATTTTTTAAATATATATCAATTTGTAGATTTTCTACTTGTACAGTTTAACTGTATTAAATATATAAATTTGTAGATTTTACCTAAATGTCGAGTTTACCTCTATCTCATTAAATAGTTAGGGTGTGACTAAAACGGACTAGCTAGGCTTGAGTCCAAAATATATCAAGTTGGGATCCACTAAGTTGAAGTAGTTGAAAATGTGGGTAGTTTTGTAAATTTTGAATTGAGCATCAGCCGTGTTAATTTTCATTGTTTTTTTCAATTGTGGATTATCGGTTTTGTTTTTCATGGTTTTTTATTTTCCCCTCAATTCAATTATCTTGGAAGTTATTTTAAATCACGTCCTTTCCATTGAAAATTTAAATTCTTATTCTATAAAAAAGATATGAAGTAAAATTAATATTCAAAACTTATTAGCGGAATCGGTGAAAAATAAATGAATATATGCATAAAATAAGAAAGTAAGAATGTATCTAGTCTTTTTATAATCTTAATTGATTAACTTTAAATTAAGGGCTAATAAATCATTTATTTCTTACTACATTCACTTACGTAATTTAGAGAAGTTAAATATGATATATTTCACTACCAGAAGTTATTAGGTATTCTAAAATTACCATAATTCCTATAAATTTCTATATAACACATAATTAAGAGTGCATTTGATTCACAATGTGATACATACAAGAAGGATAGAATAGGACAATTAATTAAGTCACGGGATACTTTTTTTATTTTGTATCTTGTTTGTTGACCTCATGTTAAACACAAATATAGTTTATCTCAAGTTAATTTAAAAGATAATAATTGTTATTTTCTTTCAAGAATGATAACAATTACTAGTATTATTAATAATATTATTTAAACATCACATGCATATAAAAAGATTTAATTTTTAATATAATTTGATATTTCTAATAAAACACTGATTTCTTTTGTTAGTACTTCTTTGATGATGTTTGCTTTAAAAAATAATTGAAGATCACTAATATAAAATTAATGCTTGTTAAAACTTTTAAGATTAATATATATATATATATATATATATATATATATATATATATATATATATATATATTAATTTATTCTCTTTTAAAAATTTTAACTATTATAAATTAAGTGTTTGGAGGGGGCATAAGATAATAGTCTCATTTTCCGTGCCATATTCACGGCAATGTAAATATGCTATATAATGTAGCCAAAATAAATAAATTAACAGCAATTAATCATAGAGATTAATGCCTTTTTTTGTGAATTGAGAGACTAATGCTGAATGACTTACAAATTGGGAAAAAAATTAAAATATTGTAGTTTTAAAAAAAAATTACAAGAATATTGTAGTTTGAAACTTATTTACAAATCTATTGTAGTCAATCGCGCGCACATGAGACGTGTTCAATCACCTGATGAATCACGTTTTCCATGTGCGTGACCGAACTCCATTCGCGTCCTCCCTGTGCATGATTGAATACGTCTCATGTGCGCGTGATTGACTACAATAGATTTGTAAATAAGTTTCAAACTACAATATTTTTGTAATTTTTTTTTAAAACTGCAATATTTTAATTTTTTTTCCCTTACAAACGATACATATGTGAGATTAGTACATAGTATTTAATGACGTGGCATGTGCTCATATATCCTTATTAGTTATGAAATAATTTATCAAATAGGGGACATCACCCTTAACACTGACGATCACGAGTAACATTATACCCATGTCCCATGTAACATGTTGTGAGAGCACGAGAAGACTGAGAGGATGCAGATCAAAACCACAATCATGAAGGATTGAAGTGGGATCTACCCAATTGTGAAAGAGAAACACGATACATACGACGATGAGCACGTGTACGGACCCAATGTGGTTGTTCCAAACACATCAAAACTCTCATTGTCATCATCATCAGTCATCACACACATTCACTCATTCCATTCTATTGCTTGATTATTATCACACGTTGGATCCCATGCCGACGAAAATAATATGCCACGTGGCAAAAGGTGATTCATCATGACAAGCTTACAATGCAGTAGGATAATTTATTTATTTTAAGGACAAAATCTTGTATTTTTTGGTAAATAAAGAAAGGAGTAGAAGGAAGAGATAATCCAATATTATTAATGATACGGTACGGTACGGTACGATTATCAGCAAGACTAATTATCTAAAAGATTGTTAAGACTTGCCGCAGTTGCGATTATTTTTGGCTAGAAATGTTTGTATGACTTTTTATGCAAGACCAATGAGGTACACAAGACTTTACCAATATCTCTTCTATATCCACATAAACTTTGGGAGGACAAAGGATCTGGTGAACTGGACCTGCAAGATCCATCTATCCATCTCAGGCTTTTGGTAAAGATGCATGGTGATCACTGATCACAATGCTTCATGGAGGCAGTTTATTTTATGCATGATAACCTGGCCAAATTCAAAACTTAGCAAGCCTAGCCCCAAAATAAAATGGTTAGATCACGGGAAAAATCCAAGGTTGCTGCTTCCTGGACCAATTTTAGTTCCTGGATTGTTTTAAGATTACTTACTGGATTGATTACACTTTGTAAAAGTTTTGGCTTCCGGATTGGAAGGTAAAAGAAACATTTCAAAAAGTTGTAAGAAGCAATTTTCAGGATGCAGAAAGCAACAACGACCAAAATCCAATTAACAATGGCAATTACTTAGAGATCCACCCCAAAACAGCTTGGCATCGATGGGGAATAAGTGTTCATTGGAAGCGCAACTTTTACAGAAGACTTCGTTAATTGGACTTTAGCTGAAGGCCCGTTATATTCAGCCCAAGGCCCGTCTTCAATTAAGTAGTGAGTGATCAATCTGTGGATGGGAGAAAACTACTATGCATTTCATGGTCAAACAGCGAAGGTGATGAAATGAGTAAGGGAAAGCAGATGGTAACAGATGATCGAATTCATCAATCTGTTAATATGATAATTTCTTGTCACCACTTAGAAAGATTAATTTTTTTATTTATAAAAATAAAAAAATAAATACTAGAAGATTTATAACAACTCACACTCCATACTTAATCGAACTGAGTTAAGCCATCTTAGTTTAATAACCTCTTGCAACACTACAGTAGTCTCCAGGCAACGAATGCATGAAAGACTGAAAATTGTGTCCGCTATCCCAGTGCGTCTGGTTGTGCATTCATTAGGCACGTTTTCTTTTTTTTCTTAAATATATTTTGGAGACCACGGCTATAATGCGTGAGGGGAATTTGTACTGTATGATTAAAATGAAGGGTCTATGATGTGAGGGTGCGTCATAGTGAGAAAGAAACATATAACTATTTTTTTCTTTCAAACAAAATTGCAAATAGAAACTTCAAAATACAGGCACTACCTTGCCGCCACCTTCTCCGACTTCATCCACACATTTTCCCATTTTCAAGTGATAACTATTTCAATATTTGCTTCAAAATTCATCTCCAATTGACCCAAATAATATCTTCGTGAAAGGGGAAAATATATATATATATATATATATATATATATATATATTCAGGATTCACCTGGAGAGGGAGGTGAGGACTGCGGAACAATGGGAAGGTGAGGAAGCTGATCGAAGTGCAGTCCGAGGATCGAACGTGAAACGGCAGGTTCGGGAGAGAGAAAATACATTTCAGACTTCACTGCGTTAAAAAAATAACAATTATATTATACTTTTCTCATCTGATGCGCCCTCACTCATCCAGCCCTACATTTTAATCACGTGGCTGAAAATTCTTTTCCTACAGTTCAAGATCTGTACAGGTCTCTCCAAGTTAGAAACCGTCGTGTTTTTGGTACTTATAATGAGTGATTGACCCATTTAGGTCATTATTATATATTTTTTTTATTAAAATAGATTCATTTTAAAACAATTTATTGGTGTAAGTATGTTTTTTACTCAGAAAAAATATAAAACAGCTATTTTGATTGGCTGTTTCACTGCCACGTGTTTTTTTATTAAAAAAAATTGAGAAAAGTTTACATGTAAATCAATAATTTATAATTGTTGGTTCAAGGCTACAAACAAATAACAATCTTGAAAATGTAAAAACAAATATGTTTTGGTTACTATGTGTTCTTTCATTGGAGTAGGTTATGTCCTAATGCAGAAATAACAAATTCATGTCTAGTTGATACTGAAAAACAAATTTATTTTGTTGGTACCATGTGCTGTCTACTCACAGCAAGGACATGTAGAAATAATGCTCAGTATGCACTATCTTATCATTGTCATGTAGAAAGCCCCTAAATTTGATTGACTTCTCATGTTAAATAATGAAACCCAATTGTGTTATTTTCACTTTTGTTCTTTCAGTTTCTTCCTTTGTGTTTAGATATTTTGAGACATTTCAAAATTGGTGAGCTTTCTTTGTACCGATTATTCAAGTTTTGCTGGATTCTAAAAATTGGAAGTTAGGTAAATGTTTGGTAGTTCTTACCTAGTATCCTTATTTGAAACATTACTTTTAAAAATTTTCTGCGTGAAACGTTATTATGATGCTAATTGAGTTAAAATATATTATGATGCTAATTGAATTAAAATATATTATGTGTATAGTTAAAAAAGTTTTTTTTTAAATTAAATTTAATTTCACAACTAAAATTATTTTTTTTACGTAATTTTTTACATAAGTTGATCTTTTGTAATTTTTTCTATTAATTTTTTTCTTGAAAATTTGAATTGAATAGTAATTAAATTCATATATTAAATTTTATGTAGTCTTTTTGTTATTGCCTTTAATTTTTTTGTGATTAGATAATTATTTGTTTCTAAGAGTTTAATTTTTTAAGTTTTGTATTTTAATTCTAAATCCGTAAAAATAAATTTTGTGTAGTCTTTTTGTTATTGCAATTTAATTTTTTGTGATTATATAATTTATTCTTATTGTAAAATTTAATTTTTAAGTTTTGTATTTACACTACTACAGCGACAGCCTTTTACGACGGTTATTTGATACATACAACGACGGTTCCGCAACCGTC
>QARZ01038895.1:0-10229 GCA_013407115.1 Glycine latifolia
TCAATCTTGGTGAAGGCTTGTGTGTAATCAGAAATTCGAATTACTCAAGTTAGAAAACAAGACAAGCCTCACTTCTATTTATAAAAAAACTTTGTAACTAACAATAATCAATTAAACGCGCTCAATAATTGATTAAAACGCTTTGTGTAATCGATTAAATTACCATTTTAATCGATTAAAATGTTCATAGGTTTTCTGGGTTTGAACAACGAGCAAAATAATCGATTAATACGATCTGTAATCGATTAAACCAGTAACTTAGTATTTCTGAAAAGCCTTGTGTAATCGATTACAAGAAATGGTAATCGATTAAAGCAGTTAAACAAGCTTTTCTAAGAGTCTTATGTAATCGATTACAGTAAATGGTAATCGATTAAAGCAGTGAACCATGATTTTCTTTTAACACTAAATAATCGATTACAAGAAATGGTAATCGATTAAATTGTTCTTCAAAGCTTTTCCAGATTCAAAGATGAACAAAATAATCGATTAAATAGCAGTGTAATCGATTAAACCAATAGTATTTGTATTTTTCCAAAAACATTACTTCTTTGGTTCTTTTATCAAACATTGTTTTAATTCTTTGTGAAAAACATTTAGGCATGTATATGATTAAATGCATGCAATGCAAGGATCAATCAGATTGGCCTCTCTGAACACTTCATTTGATTTACATTCTTCCAATGCATTCCAAGGCATCTGAAAAGCACAAAACAATCCTTCAAGTCCCAAGCTTCAATGCTTCAAGATGCTCCCCCTATATCCAACAGGAAAGTCATCACTCTCGCAAGCCTAGATGACCATCTTGCAGGAGTCCTCTAGGTTAGCTATAAGCTGATGACCTAGAGCATCAACCCCAGTTGCAAAGGCGATGGAGGAACAATATTTCAGAACGTAGTCCCTCACCCACTCGTAACCAACAATAGTGGGAGTGGACCACGACGACCCAGTGCCATGGCTGCGTCGCACACAAGGAGAAGCTTTGACGTCTCTACCCCTACTCTTTCTCGCTCTTCTCGAAGCAGAAGAAGGAAGAATGGTGGTAAGCAACAAAGGTTCCTCACCACGAGGGGCAACTGAAGGTCATGCCCTCTGACGAAGGCAAGAAGTACCCTAGCCAGCACGGCGCGAGTCCACCTTCATCCCTGAAGAGGAGGACTCGCTGTCAGAGGTTCCATGGCGGGTCTCCTCCTTTGAGCAGCCGCCAATGGAGATGACCTCACTATCCATGAAGGGATGCTGAATCGAGCCCCTAGGTCGCTACCACCTAGACCCTAGGCGGAGTCAAAGATTGGAGACACAGACATTGCCAAAATAAGAAAAAATACCTTAAAGGAAACAAATCAAAGAGATAGAAACAAAATCAAGAAATCAAAGAAAGCTCTAAAAGGGAAGAGATCAGGGATGCAAGAATGATAGTGAGAGAAGCGTCACATGTCCTTTTAGTTACTAGTAGGAGTTGAAATTACTCCCTAGAAATCCATACCATAATTAGACTCCACTCACCCACAAACGTGTAACATCCTCAAAATTATATCTTGAATTTATAATTATAATTGAATTGTGGAAGTGTGATAATACTTGGATATTTTTGGTTAAAGTGGAAATTACAAAAATACCTTTAGAGATTTTGGAAATGACAATTATACCCGTAGGGTGAATGACAAAATTACCATAATACCCTTCAAGCCAAAAATACCAAGATACCCTTAGAGATTTTGTGAAAACTTGATGGAAGTATAGAGTACTCTTAAATGGCAGATTATCAAAATACTTTGTGACAGAAAGCCTCAAAATAGAATTTCTATGAATTTTATACGGTGATGACTTTGAAACTTTATTCATGAGAATTCAAGCAAGAGAAAAATATGGAAAAATGATAAATAGAATCTATGGAATTTTCTCTTAATTGTAGGATGTATAGATCTATTTAATAAAATAGTTTAGTAATTTTGATGGTCAGAAATAGTATGGACCAATCAAAATTTAGATAAAAGCAGTCTAGTATGTAAGGTTTATGCAATACTTTGTATAGATTGCTTGTGAGTAATTTAAATTGTCATTAAAATCAATTTCTGGGAATCTCTAGAATTCTATCAATTCTATCATTGAATATTATCTTTAGATAGGAGAATTCAAATCAAACTTGACTTTCTACAAGAAAATGCCATGTGGAAAACCATAATTGGAATTAGATTTTTATTCATCATAAAAAATGACACATGAAGCATTCAAAGAAGCAAAAAATTGTCTTCCTTTCCCCTTAAGCTTGAAGATCACGTGGAATGGTCTGGAAAGGAGGAGAAGTTTCATGAAAGCCACTTGTAAAGGCAAGCTCCATGATGAATACAAGTGGTAGGACACTTGTATGGCATGGATACAAGCAACATGAAAATGAAGCAAAGATCTCTCTCCATTTATCTAGCCTTCACGTGAACCATGTAGAAGATAGGAGAATCTTCATGAATTGGACAAGTGGTGGAAGAAACTTCAAGAAATGCCAAGTAAGTGGACACTTGTAAAGGGAGGATTATGATGAAGACAAGTGTAATGACACTTGTAAGCAACATAATGAATCTTGAAGATTTTTTTTAATAAAGTAAAGGAATCGTAATGAACTTAGTTAAGACCTAAAGGAATAAGAAGAAATTAAGTTAGAATGAAACTAAATGAAGGTATTTTAGTTAGAATGGAACTAAATGAAGGTAATTAAGTTAGGAAGGGCAAAAATGTCCTTGAATATTAAATTATTTTCTAAACACTATATAAAGGGAGGGGGGGACCTTAAGTGCAAACCATTCTCAAGGCATTCCTCCTACCTCATTCACGTGAATCCTCTCCCTCATATCACTTTCATCTTTCCTTTTAAAGCTTGAATCAAGTAGGAAAAGAAACCCCACCACCTTGAAGAAATTTCGTGTAAAGCTAACAACCTTAGGAAAAGTTTGACAAGCTTAGAAGAAAGATATCAAGGCTTAATCTCTTAGAGGACTTCCCAAAGAAGGCAGCCATTATTCCATTCTATTTTCAAGACTCAAACTCACTTGAGGTAGGCTAGGTTTCAATCTCTAGTTAAGCATTTGTTTGGATTCACCTATATGCTTAAATGGGCAAATTTATGGTTATTATTTAGGCTGGAAATTTATGTCATTTAAAGGCTACTTTATGATATGTAAATGTTGATTTAAATCATAGGATAGGTAATGATTTATATGTTGAAATATTAAGTGATATTTGGAGTCACACTTGATGATTTTGAAAGTGATTTGATGACTTTTGGGCTGTTTGTTCATATTTTTACTATGGGAATGTTTTTAATTAATTTTTAGAAGTAGAGGATTGAATGGTATGTAGTTAAATGCTTCAAAAGCTTGAGTGATTAAATTTGAGGATGAAGTAGTGAGGTGGTAGGTGAAAGGAGAATTAACATGCATACTAGGCTTTAATCTTTTCCTGTGAAGGTATTAGAAATTATTTATATTGTGGATTCTTAGTTAGATTACTAACATGATTTTCTGTAGTTAAGGATATTCAATGGTTATGCCTAAGTTGGTAATGATATTACTTGAATAACATATGGTGGTTTAACCATACTTAAGGTACGTATGATGTTATGATAAAACTATCTTTCCATAAGATTATATGTATTTTGTTATGGATTTTATTATGGATGGATGTGATGTGATTATAGGTTGATTCATGTAATGACCTAAATGTATATAAAGTAACATGAAATGAAGCAAAATTTCTCTTCCTTTCTCTAAGTGGTCACGTGAAGAATGTAGAAGAAGGAAGAAGCTTCAAGACCATGACAAGTGGTGGGACACTTGTAAAGGTCGTCACAAGTGTAGGGACACTTGTAATGGAAGCATCATGACTTAGGAGATTTTTGTAAATATTCTATTATTTTCCAAACTCTATATAAAGGGAGAAGGAGGATTTAAGTGGAAGTCATTTTCCAAGATTTCCTCCCTACATAACCTATCCCTCATGAACTTCCCCTCACATTTCTTTCATTTCACTTTCATCCTTTCCTTTTTAAAGCATAAATCAAGTGAGAAGAAACCCCACTTCCTTTGAAGATTTCGTGCAAAAGGCTAAGCACCTTTAGGAAAATTTTGTCAAGCTTTATAAGAAGTTATCAGGCTTCATTTCTTAGAGGATTTCCCCAGGGAAGGCAACCCTTACTCCATTCCATTTTCAAAAATCAAACTCACTTGAGGAAGTCTAGGCTTCAATCTCTAGTTAAACATTTGTTTGGATTAACCTATATGCTTAAATAGGCAGATTTATGGTTATTATTTAGGCTGGAATTTCATGTCATTTGAAGGTTATTTTATGATGTGAAAATATTGATTTAAACCATAGGATAGGTGATGATTTATAGGCTGAAATATTAGTGATCTTTGGAAGTGATTTTGATGATATTTGGACTGTTTGTTCATATTTTTATTATGGGGCTGTTTGGTATTAATTTTTAGAAGTAGAGGTTGAATGGTGTGTAGTTAAATGGTTCAAATACTAGAGTGATTCAATTTTGAGGATGAAGTAGTAAGGTGGTAGGTGAAAGGAGATTAAGATGCATGCTAGGTTATGATCTTTTCTTGTGAAGGTTTAAAGGAATTAGAAATTATTTGGAAGATATATTGTGGTTTATTAGTTAGAATACTAACATGATTTGTCTATAGCTTGAGGATAATCAATTGTCATGCCTAAGTTGGTATGATTTTGCTTGAATAAGGTATGGTAGCCTAACCATACTTTTGGTACGTGTGATGTTATGATGTAAATATCTTTCCATAAGGTAGTATGTATTTTGTTATGGATTTTATTATTGATGGATGTGATGTGATTATAGGTTGATTCATGTTTCCAAGTCCAGTACGAGATTTTGTGAAACTGAATCTGATACTACATACAGTACGATATGTAGTGCCCAGGTGCAGATATATGGCAAAATTCATGCATGTTTACGTAAGACGATCGCAGCATCTACATCCAGTACGAGGTGTAGCTACATACAGCACGATATGTAGAGGCCATTTGCATATTTATTTTATAGATTCGTTTGAATATATTGATGATTTACTAATATACTAACGTGTTCGATGGTTTAGTTTTGCCTACTGAGAAATTTTTATTTCTCACTAGAGTTGTTTCATTTTTTTTTATGGCAACAGTGGTTAATTTCCTTGATGACCTGGGTCGGTGATGGTGTAGAAATGAAGATATGAAGTAGGCTTTTGTTTGGAGAGGCTTGTACTTGTTTAATATTGACTTTTGTAACAAGGACTGTGGCTATGTATAATATATTAGTTTCAAATCTTTTGTAAGTTATACATTTTAGAATTAATAATAATATACTTTTCCTAAAAATTTAATCCTAATAATAATACTATTAATAATATCTAATTTTTAGGTCATTACAAAACGCACGTCTCCAGTATGTGCTTACTCTGTGAGTGACACGTAAGCAAGAGCACTATGTGTATGCTGCACGCACCTATAGCAAAAGACAAGCGAAACGCTTGCTTTCAATGCATTCTCCAATGGTTAGATAAGGACAAAATTGTCCAAACATGGACACCTCATCTGTCTAAGATGTCTGACCTCACCTACAGAACAAAACATGTTCTCCCTGGACAATTCAATAGTGGCAGCCCGAACAACACTTATTCAGGATGGGGGGCTTGACAAGCCTAATAGACCTGCAAATCTTACACTCATCGAGATTATCACCATCGACACTAGGCAACATTTATGAACACTCTGGGGGCTTGATGAGCTCATGACCTTCCTACTTGTCAAGGCTACTACCCTTGACATCAGACAATATCCATCGACATCAAACAATCTTTCTCGACACAAGATAATCTTTTTTGCCTGCAAATTGGCTTAGAGCTTAGGGGGCTTATGTACCATTCAGGGTCCGTAAAGTACGCGTGCCAACCCTCCACGTTAGCCCTGCTACAGGAGCATAGACATCTCCCCTCAGCAGTCGGTCTATTAAGCCTAACAGGTTGTCTTTAATGCTTTGTTATTCAAATGTTATTAATAATGTTGCAACCACCTTTTCAAATGGTAGGAACTTAATTATCTACAAGCCACCATATTATCTATAAGGTATATATTATCTATAAGCTTAATTATCTATAACCTAGAATTATCTGATAGCCTTTATCTGCAGGTTAATAATTATCTATAAGGGTTGTTACTCACTGTAACAGCCCCAATAAACAATGACTAGGGGCTCCCTCTCCATGCTATAAATATAGGTTCCATTTGACCCTTCAACATACCTTCGATTCCTACAGATTGAATTCACTCCCACTGGACATCCCAACTCATGTCCAAAACATACACTCTCTCACACAGATTGATATTCAATACACACTGAGAGACTTTTATTCTCATACTCTTATATTACTTATTCTTATACATTATTCTCATATAATTGATGTACTTACTTGAGCGTTGGAGTCGTTCCCTTTGTTTTGCAGGTCCCCCTTCTTAATAAGGTTGACTCATCATCCGACGTGCAGAATCTAGACCCATCTTGGTCACGCTTACCTTGACGTGTGCCACTTCCAGATTTTGGTAAAAACAATTGTGGTAGTGTATGTGTTCCTATACACATGTGTATTTTGTGTATATTATTATTATTATTGTTGTTGTTGTTGTTGTTGTTGTTGTTGTCTTTATTATATTATATTATATTTGGTGTTAGAAGACTATTAGATTAACTTCTTATAGTCAAAATGCTTGAAAAGTTGTCTAAGTCTAGAGTTAGTTTTATGATGACAATCCTAGATAGATCACGTCATATCTTGAGTTATAGTTGTTCGTTTAAGGTGTTTCTTGTGTCGTTGGAAAGCTTGTCGAAAAAGTTACAATTCATTCTTACACCTTACAAACCAAAATTAGTTTCTATCTTAGAGAAAATCAGCTCCAAAGTAGGTCACTTGATCATGAAAAACACTCTAAGTCCCACATTGGAACAAAATAACCTCATGAACCCCTTTCTTCCCCTATATATAGAGGAGACCAACAAGTCTTATAGGCACCAAAGAATTAAGTGGGCTTAGCATTAGGCGTAGAGCCCCTTAGCCAACATTTTTTATATTTCCCTTTGAGTTTTCAAACTTAAGGAATTTAGACAGCTTGAGATTGGGTTTTAAATCACAACCAAGTTTTTATCATAATAAGAGTTGTTGTGGTGGATGAAGCCATTGGTTCAATGTGTCTTAGGAGTGGTCACAAGATTGTCTCCCTTTTCCTTGTTGAGGAATTGCTTGATTTGAGGTTAGGGAGAGTGGGTTCTCTCTTTTTCTTTTGTTGTATGAGTGGCAATGAATCACAAGTAGATTGTATGATCTTAGGTTTATGATTATAGCAAGTTTATTTCTTGGATGGGTTGTGAATACCCTAAAGCACTTTGTTTTGTTATGATTTTGGATGAATTTGATTGTTGTATGTTTTGATGTTTTCTCATTTTGATGTTTTTGAAATTGAATTTTATAATTGATGTTGGATGCACTTGCTGATTTTTTTTATAGAAAATGTTAGCTTAGAACACCAAAATTTGTACTTAAATGATATAATTAGACTTTGTGTTCTTCATAATAGTTGAAGCCCTAGATGTTATCTAGTTAAGGGATTTTATTTCACTCAAAAAGGATTTATATAACTTAAGATATTGCAATTTTAGTGACTAAAGATTAAGCTATGAGAATTATGCTGTCAGTTTGTATATTTCCTATTCAGGTTTCTAAAAAATTGAAAAGGATTTTGAGGTCAACATAGAATTTGTAGATAACTATCTTATATTTCTAATGAGATAAGAACCAACTTAATAGGATTAGTACAACTATGGACATGATCATTATACTCTATGATAGTCATAGTAACATAGGAGGGAAAATGAGTGTGTCATATTGATATCATAAAGAGTGGTAGTACGGTGCATGATGTTTATACTTATGATTTGAAAAATGAAGTAATGTGATGATATTTTTACGTAAATGAGTGAATGTGCCATTGGTTTGTGACTGAATGCATGATGTCCAAGAGTATATGTGAAAGTAATATGCCATAGTATGTGTATGAGTTATGAAATATGTTAAGAGAACCTATACTCACAGGATAGGAATCTCCAAGGGAATTTGAAAATAAATCATGTGCATAATGAAGCATGAATCATGTTGTGCTATGTGTTTTGAAGTGAAGGATGTAACATCCCAAAAATAATCCAATAATTATTTAGATAAAAATATCTAAATATATTTTTTAGTAAAAGAAAAGATAGATTAAATTGTTTTGATATATTAGATAATTATTTTAATTTGAAAAGATATTAGTATAATAATATATTATATTGGTTAAAGATAATTATAATTAAAGATAATAAAAATAATATATAAAGAAAGATCGGTTAAATGAATTTCAAATTATGTACAATTGTTATATAAGGGTAGGAGGTTCCTTCTCTTAGAATCACATACATAAACAATCTCTCTTGGTATCAGTGGGTAGCTTAATGACTGAGAAAGAGAAAGAAAGTGGAGAAATTCTTTCGACGCAATTGGTAGAGGAGAAGAAGATAACGAAGAGCACGACTTTCTTGCTTCAAGAGGTGGATAAAACAACTTTTTCTAAACCTCCATGGTATGAATTCTTAAGAATGTGTTTTCTTGACACACACACACATTGACATTATCTAAAAGGCTTTATCATTGAATTAATGAATATAGAATTTAACCTTTAGGATCAAGACCAATTTGTACATGTGTGTTATGTTCTAGCCATTTTAAATATTATATGTCTTAGTCATTTATTATGTATATAATTGTTGTTATATATGTGGTTTCATATTACTAGTTGATTTTATTATTGTTGTGTAGTGATTTTCAAATTATTATTGGCTGCACCAAATTAGGGACTTTGTTTGGTAGATTTTTTTAATGATATTCTTGTAATTTTGTGAGTTAGTCTTCACCTTATGGAAAAAGATGATGATGTACATTTTACTATGATATTATAATGTTAGATAATTCCATATGGGACTAGAATGATCATTATTTATAGATACTTCCATTTGGGATGGCGAAGAGATTTTGGATACCATTTATGATAGGGAAGACAGTGGGATGTTATTGCATGGAATATGAGCTCATAGATCCTTTGAAGAATATGATATCTATACTAGTTTTGGGAACCAAATAAGTGAGTCTTTTGTGATTCTACGAATCGCTAAGTTGTGTCTATTATATTTATTTGGATACAATGAGGTGTTATCGTTTATTTAAATATTTTATTTATTTCAAACTCATTCTGGATACCATGGTTGATTTTTCGGATTACCGCGTCGATTGAGATTAACACTATTTTTGAACTCCTTTCAGTTGTTTTATTCACTGGATTATCATAAAGTGTTGTATTCAAAGCATGAGGAAGAAGTTGTTGAGTTTAAGGAGACTTGAAGACATAGTTTTCTTAGTTACATTTATTTTAACTTGGTTAACACTTCAGAATAAGACGTTGGTTGCAACTACTTTTGTTATATTTTTAGTGTTCATTAGTTTAGATGCCCATGTTTTGAGGATAATGTTTTCTTTTGTAAAAACTCATTTATTTGACTTATTTTATTATACATGAGATATTTTCAGATTATTATAATTTTGGGATTTCATATTATTTTTTTGGCATATTTATGGTATTTTCAAATTATTATGTGTTTTGAAGTGAAAAACGTTTATTGTAACACCCTTCCAATTACTATATTATGCCTAGGTCATAATTGATATGCGTTTGTCGTGTGGCTTCAAAACAATTTAACTAAGCTAATTCTGCAGCGCAGGGTTAACCTAGGTCGACTCAGAGACACGATCAATATGGTTAGCTTCAAATCATTGGTAATAATAAGGGGGAATTTTGTCAAACAGTTAGTATGCGCTAAGTAAAACATGCAAGAACATAAACTAAAATTAAAGAACAATGCAGAAATTAACAAGGTTATCAAGGAGTAAAGTAAAACAGATTAGAAAGCATCAATCCAATTCACCAACCCAAGCTATTCGAATCATCATCATTCTCATAAGTTGATTCTATCATGAACATTCATTCAATCTTAATAGAAGCAGTTCAATCGAATTAACCCCTAAATTAATTGAAACCACAAACCCTCATTGAAATATCATCCAATTAATCTGTGATTTATATTCGAAATTAGG
>QARZ01038895.1:40229-54936 GCA_013407115.1 Glycine latifolia
GACTCGCGTGGATGTTCATGCTAATCGCGTGACTTGTTCGAGCTGAGAGGCTGTGTTTCATCATCTGACGCTGATCGCGTGGTTGTTGGCACGACTCGCGTGGGAGCTTCGAGCTGACTTGTTTATCTTAACTCTCCCATGCTGATCGCGTGAATTCTTCGAGTGCATTGGCTTGTTCTTTTTAACTTCTTTTCCTCTCTTGTTGGTTCCTAAATGATAAAATAACTAAGAAATTCAATAAATATGCAATTAAGTAATAATTCACTAATTCCTAATCTTATTTACTAAATCTTAAACAATTTATTAATTAATTAAGCCTAAAAACTACTATATGCTGGAAACATATCAAGGACATTATGGCAAGCAAAAATCCAGGTAAATCCTTGATCTCCTTTGGTTATATGCAAGTCTTAGGGAACTTAGTTTATTTTCTTATGTGTGAAAAATATATAGTTACTTTCAACTTCTTGGTTCTTACTCGGATGCTTGCATGTATAAGTGATGTTTTAGTGCATTCCATTTTCGATTGATTTGATGGCCCTTAAGTGGGAACGTTGTTGTGCTTACTATGGATTACTCTTTATTGGTACTTTATATAAGGAAGTTTCCTTTGATTATCACACATAAGTATCATTCTTCTTCATTAGAACTGGAAATGCATGTATTTTTTTTCTAAATGAAGAGTGTAGAATAAGTGTATCCCTATGTATGCATCCTTTTCCCCCAAGTTTTATTTTGGTGATTTTTTATATTTTTTTATATCCTTTTTTATTGAAATAATTCCATGGTCATTGTATTGGTGTTTAATATCCTATCTAGATATGATTGTTT
Source organism: Glycine latifolia (assembly GCA_013407115.1). Lineage (NCBI taxonomy): Eukaryota > Viridiplantae > Streptophyta > Magnoliopsida > Fabales > Fabaceae > Glycine > Glycine latifolia. Next base: position 41,061 of record QARZ01038895.1, read on the forward strand.
AGAACATTTGGGAAGTTGAGTGATTCAGATGATCGAAGGGTGAGAGGGATAAGGGTTCTCTTTGTTATAATGACTGCTTGAGCACTCATGCATGCATTTCTGTATGTGCCTCTAGTTGGGCATTTTTTTTGCATGCTTCTATGTGCACCTTCGTGTGTGTGCATATGTGTTTGAAGGGAATGTGATTCTTCCTAACTTTGGAATGCTTAATTCATGTAATTCCTATGTGTAAATTGTATGTTGCATTCACATTGGCAGTTTAGTATTTTTAATTTATTGTAATTTTGAATTTATGACATCATTATATTTCCTTTAAGTTGCTTCTTGTTCTTTATGTTTCCTATGCCATTGAGTTGTCAGTAGAATATCATACACTTGTGAGTTAAGTTATTATCTAGCTTGAGAATGGAATAAGGATACAATTGTTTTTAGATAAAGGGAGGATGACCTTAATTAGTCTAAGCTAGGCTAGGCCAAGTGAAGGATGTTACCTTAGACAATTATATCTAATAGGAACCTTATGGCAAACCCTTACATATGTTCTTAAGATGAGGTTTGTAACGACCCCGTATGCATTCGGTTCATTAACATTATAATATGGTCTTAAGCACAACAATTATTTAATAAACTTAAGTAAACACGGAAGCATATAAATAATAAGACGTCATCTTATGTCACATAATACAACTAAAACATTATGTATAGAATTTGTATACGTCCCAGTACTCGGGTTCTGTTCTCAAAAGATACATCATAGTACAAACCCATACCGGGTTACAAAAGTACAACAAAAGTGCCAAGTAACATACGAGCTTATCCAAGATCACAAATCAGACCTTAAAGAAAAGGAAACACTCAAGGAGAAGGAACATACGAGCTCTGCTGAGATAGCTACCCGGTTGCTCTTTCCTTCCCTGTCCGGGTTCCTTCTATACATCAGAGTTTCTCAAAAGTGCCAAGTATATACACCACTTACGTCGCGATAACCCGGTCATGCACTAACCCGATCTTCCTATCAATACTAACATACATCATGATCCCGGATTTGAAAAGATGCTATCTACACCCCCTTCATATCCGGGTTCCAAAATACACCTCCTTAGGTGACAATCCGGTCACATGAACCCGGTTTTGAAGAGATGCTATCTACACCCCCTTCTTATCCGAGTTCCAACATGCACCCCCTTATGTGACAACCTAGATTATCACAGGGTCATTATATTCACACCCTTATAAGAATTTTGTCCCCAAAATTCAAAATCCTACCTGCCAAATAACTCGGGGTATAGCTGCATAAGCTCCTGTTCCTGCTCCATGTAGCTTCCTCCAGGGTCCTCCCTTCCCATAATACTTTGACTATAGGAATAGTCTTACTTCGAATCTTCTTCTCCATCCTATCAAGAATTTGGGATGGTCGGGTACGACAAGTCAGGTTTTCTCTGATCTGAACAGAATCAGGTTCCACCACATGTAAAGGGTCGGGTACGTATTTCCTCAACTGAGATATGTGAAAGATATCATGCAGCTCGGCCAATTGGGGAGGCAAAGCTAGCCTATAAGCAACTGGTCCTGCCCTTTGGAGGATTTGATAAGGACCAATGAATCTAGGGCTCAGCTTCCTCACACCCAATGCCCGTCCAACCCCCGTTACTGGAGATAACCTTAAAAACACATGATCGCCCTCATCAAACTGCAATGGGTGATGTTTGCTATCGTAATAGTTCTTTTGTCGGTTCTGAGCCCGCAATAACTTGTCTCAGATCATAGGATCTGCTCAGAAGTATTCTGAACCAACTCGGGTCCAAGAAGTTGTCTCTCTCCCACTTCGGTCCAGCAAGTAGAAGTCTGTCACCTTCGACCATACAACGCTTCAAAGGGTGCCATACCCAAACTAGCATGGAAGCTGTTGTTATGTGAAAACTCCACCAGAGGTAGATACCTATCCCAACTCGGTTCTTGCTCCAAAGCACAAGCTCTCAGCATGTCCTCTAGAGTCTGGATAGTTCTTTCAGTTTGCCCATCGGTTTGTGGATGATAAGCCGTGCTGATCCGCAATTGTGTCCTAAAAGCCTCTTGAAGAGCACCTCAAAACCTTGAGGTGAATTTTGGATCTCTATCACTGACAATGTTTTCCGGGACACCATGAAGTTGGACAATCTCTTTAATGTATAGCTGAGCCAGCCTTTTAGCAGTATAGTCAGTCCGAACAGGTAAGAAATGAGCCGACTTGGTCAGCCTATCAACAATCACCCAAATGCAATCGCATCCAGGTTGGGTCCTTCGCAATCCAACCACAAAATCGATGGAAATGCTATCCCATTTCCACTCTGGAATTTGCAAAGGTTGCAGTAGGCTGGATGGTCTTTGATGCTCAATCTTGACCTTTTGACATACCAAACATTTTGTCACATGCTCGGCTATATCCCTTCTCATTCCGGGCCACCAAAAATCTTTCTTCAAATCTTGGTACATCTTGGTGGAACCCGGATGAATGCTAAATTGTCCCTTATGAGCTTCAGACAGCACCACATCCACTAACTAGCCCTTTGGCACAACAATTTTACCTCGGTATAACACCAAACCCGAGTTGTCTAGTTTCTCCCAAGACACATCCTTCTGCCCGGGTAAGGACTTCACATCCTCATCCCGGTTCTGGGCATCCCAGATTCTCATAATCAACTCATTGTCCACCTTGGTCTCTCTTAACTCAAGACCTCGGTCACCCTCAAGAATGGTCAAGTGCATATCCCGGAAGTTCTCTATTAACTTGCAGTGTTCATTCATCATGCAAGCTATGCTCATGTACTTCCTGCTCAGAGCATCCGCCACCACATTGGCCTTTTTGGGATGATACCTCAGTTCAAAATCATAATCCTTAATAAACTTCATCCATCTCCTTTGTCTCATATTTAACTCTTTTTGATAAAATAAATACTTAAGACTTTTGTGGTCACTGAACACCACAAACTTAGCATAATATAGGTAGTGCCTCCATATTTTTAAAGCAAAGACCACTGCTGCCAACTCCAAGTCATGCGTAGGATAATTCTCCTCATTTGGCTTCAACTGCCGAGAAGCATATGCAACTACCCTTCTTTCTTACATCAAAACACATCCCAAACCCTGCTTGGAAGCATCACAATAAACTTCAAAATTCCCCTCAGGGTCAAGAAGAACCAATACTGGAGCTGTGGTCAACTTCTCTTTTAACCTCAGGAAACACTCCTCGCATTCATGAGTCCATGCGAACAGAGTACCCTTCCTGGTAAGCCGGGTTAAGGGTAATACCATCTGTGAAAACCCTTGAATGAACCTGCGGTAGTACCCGGCCAATCCAAGGAAACTTTGGATCTCAGACACATTCTTGGGCCTTTCCCAATCCATCACGGCTTCTATCTTACCGAAGCATCCAAAGCAATCAAGACAAGCAACAAGGGCAAAAAGGTCATTTCTGGGAAACCAAATTAGCCCAGAACTCGCTTGGGCTAAAAGCTTTCTTCACTGTTAAGACTTAACTCGCCTGGGCGAGCATTTTATGTGTAATTCAGTCGCCTAGGAGAGTGGAATTCTTCAGAACTAAGTTTTAACTTGCCCAAGCGAGTAAAAACAAGCCAAATCAGTCGCCTAGGTGAGTGGACCTAAGCTGGTCACCATTTCCTATAAAAAGGCATGCAAAGTGAAGGAGAAATCAAAACTTGGAGGGAGAGAACATGAGGAACAGCCCAAGAGGCTTAGAGAGAGGTGAGAGAAGAGAGAAAAGGAGTGGAAACTCTGCAGAAACGGGCCGAGGATTGCTACCTTCACCATGTCTTCTGTTGATCTCTTGCTCTACACCATGATCGGGTAATTTCTCCTAAGAATTGGATGTAATCTTCTTACCCTTATGTATCTCTTTTGATATTTGATATATGTATGAATTTATTCTACTCATTATTGGTAATTTCATTCTGTTCTTAATGCTTGATTCTACTTGATCACTAGTTTCATGAAATTGGATTCTAAGCTTGACTGGAAAGTGCCCTTAGGATTTGAAATAAATGATTTTACTCATTACGTTACGTTGCTAGGAATAGAGCATTACATTTTGAGTGCAAATAACATTCGATTATGATTGTAATGCTGGGTTATTTACTTCATATGTGAGGGATCAATATTCGATAAATATCCTTCGGATTCTCAAATGCGAGGGATCAATTTGGGGTGAATTAATGTGTGCATCAATAATATTAGAAAATGATTCATATATGTTAAAATTTAATGGGATACTAAGGGTATGAATGATGAAACTCAATCCTACGTTCTCTTAGATTAATTAAATTCATTTTATAAGTTTTCGTAATTTTTCGTTATTTCCGTAAACTCATGAAATTTTGTTTATACTTATTGTACATAACTATTGAACTGTTAAATTTTATTTGGATTAACTGAGTAACTCAAGTCCCTGTGTAGATGATCTTTTATAAATTCTGTAACCTGCAACGACAATTGGTACGCTTGCCAATAGTCTAACAATAAGCACATTTTTATTTTCAAATCTTTGTTTCTGTTAGTTTTGATAACAACAAAATTTTGTTTAGCTTTTATTAATCAAGCTTATTTATCAAAACAGAAACAAACTTTATCTATAAAATTAAATATGCAAATTTTGTTTAATTAGAAAAACAATTTTCTTATCAACTTAAACTGATCAGACATTTATCAACCTAATGAACTTTATCCGCAGATATCAGACTTTATCTATAAAATTAAATATGGAAATTTTATTTAATTGGAAAAATAGATTTTTCTTATTAACTTAAACTAATAAGACATTTATCAACAAAATGAACTTTATTAGCAGATATCATATCTATTTTATTTGTCCCTTATCCAATTTTATTTCAAGAGTTAAAGTGGCAATCTAAGTTAAGAAAATCAAAGAGAACTTACTCTTACCAACTTTCCTCATGATAGCTTATGGTCTTCCGTTTTTGCCCATAAACAGTTGCTCATTTTAAATCTTCTTTTGAAACTTGAGTGTTCCTCTCATGCTTTACTGTTCCTCTATTTTGACCAAATCCCTTAATATAATATCTGGCCCATTGTCAGCATCAAAACTTTGAGTCCAACAAATTCTCCCTTTTTGATGATGACAATCTTTTTAGACATGTATTCCTGCAGGCTTTAAAGATTGACAGATGATATGCTGCTAGCATATGTAGTTTTTAGGTTAAATTCATTAAGAAACTAAGCATAAAATGTCAAATAAGTGCTAGAATAAGTACAAAGTTCATCATTATTGTGTTTATCACTGATTTTCTGCAATTTTGATGTTAGGATCCAAGAAAAGGAAGAAAAGAAGCAAAATAAAGAGCTAATGATTTCTAGCATCTTGCGTCAACCGCGCCAAGGCCACGCCAATCGCGTGGGACTTACTGGAAGCTAGCCCCAGTCGCGCCAGAACCACGCAGATCGCGCCACAATTACTGGAAGCTAGCTCTAGTCGTGCCAAATCTCGTTCTAGCTGCGCGGACGACGCTGAGAAATACGAATTAGCTTAAAGATAACATAAGAATAAAAGATATTAGGGTTTTTACGACCTAAATATAAATAGGAAAGTAGTAGGACGTGAAAACACATGAACACAGAGGCAGAAACAAGAAAAAGAGGCATTGAAGGAGATCAAGAAAGGGGGAAGATCAAGAAGAAGGCCAAGATTGAGGGGTTTGATTATTCTTCATTCTTTGTATTCTTTCTTTTCTACCTCATCATCATTGTATTCAAGCCAGACATAATCATGTCTGGCTAATTCCTCTTTGATTGTGGTTAAAGTCAAAGCCAATGTGAACTCTTATGTAATTTGAATTGGTATTAATATAGTTTATAATAATTATTTTGCTTTATCTTGTTCTTTAATGACTTTTGCCTCAATAGACTTGATCAATCTGTTAGGTTTCCAAGAACTAGGATTCACAATAGGGATATTGGGATTTTAGTCTCTGAAAGCGGTAGAGTAACAATCTTTACATCACCTAGGGATAAGGGTGTAGAATTGCAAAGAAATAAATATATCAGCTCAAAGCTTAATTTAAGAAGGGATTGCTAAGGAATTAGAATTCTTAATTAGATTAAAGGGTCAAATGACCGAGGAATCAGGGTTTAACTAAATTATGTAAGATATATCCTTTGAATAATTAGAGTAAACAAAGTTAATAATCAATTCAATTACAGAAGTAGGGATCAGAGGTAATTGTGCTTTAACCACAATTCTTCCTCATTACTGCATAATCTTACATTTACATCATGTTTGAATTTTCTTAAGTTTAATAGTTTCTTCAATACAAATCACAATCATATTCTCTCAGTTATATTATTTCTTTTCCAATTTAAAGAGTCTAAATTACAATTAAAGTCTAGTGCATCAATCCTCATGGGAACGATATCTTACTTATCATTTTATTACTTGGAACGATCGGTACAGTTGCCGTGTTGCAGCAAGTTTTTGGCGTCATTGCCGGGGATTGATTACACTAATTTTTTTTTTGTAATTTTGTTCTTTATATTGGATTTTTTTTTACTGATCTGTTTTCTTTAGTTTATGCGCGGTTTAGTCGAACCTGAAGCTTTACAGTTTGATCCTGAAATAGAAAAGACTGTGAGAAGAAACAAAAAACTAGCCAAGCAGAGATGAGAGACAGAAAAATCAGATTCAACAGTGAATTAGAACCAGAAATGGCTGAAAGACCACCACAAGGGGAGAAATTAATGGAGGATTTCTTATCTCCATTGTTCACAAGACCCAATCCTAGCATAGTCTGACCACCGATTGAGGCTAACAAATTTGATATTAATCTATCATTAATTTCTTTGGTGGAAATGAGTCAATTTGGTGGAGAGGATGATGAAGATCCACACGATTTCATTGACATATTTTTGAGGATCTGCGATACAATCAGACACCAGGGTGTATCAGATGATGCTGTGAGACTACGATTATTTTTCTTTGCTGTTAAGGGAAAAACACTTCATTGGTTAGACAGACAAACTCCCAACAACATCAGTACGTGGGAAGAACTGGTTACTAAATTTTTAACTGAATATTTTTCTATGGATAAATATAACAGGTTGGTGAATGAGATCACCAATTTTACTCAGAAGGAGAGAGAAAGTCTATGTGCAGCTTGGAATAGGTATCAGGAATTGATTAGAAAATGTCCACAGTATGATATGACTGTGGGAAAGAAAGTATGCATATTCTTTAACAGGATGACTCCAGAATCAAGACTTATAGTGAATGTGGCAGCTGGAGGTTTAATCAGATCGAAGACAGCTACTCAGATGTATGAGTTAATTGATTCATTGGCTCGCAATGAAAATGAGAGCATCGCAGCTCAACCAAAGAGGGAAGTTATTCAATTAGGAAGCAATGACGCAATGTTGGCTGAGCAAAAGCTTCTATCACAGCAATTAGCAAGATTGAATGAGAAACTTGACAGGATGCAAGGTTCAGCAGTTCAAACTTCAACTATCAGAGCACAACCACCTACTTGTGAATACTGCCAGAGAGAGCATGATTCCAATGAGTGCCCTACCTTGGTAGGAGCTAATCCAGTGCAGGTTAATGGAGTTTGGTACGACCAAAGAAATCATTCTAACTTTCAAAGGACTTCAAATTACGCTCCAGGTAATAATTTTCAAAGAAGAATTCAGGGAGGAGGTTTGGATTACAAATCCAATAATTACTTGCAGCCTCCACCCATTCCACCTAAGGAGCCATCAGAACTGGAGAAGGCCATGTTGCAGTTGTCTGAGACTAAAAATGAGCACATTCAGGTTACCAATTCTTTCATTAAGGAGACCAATGCCTTCATCAGTGAGACCTGAGCCCATCACAAGAATCAAGATGCTTCTATCAGAAATCTTGAAAATCAAATTGGTCAGTTGGCTAAGCAATTGACTGAGAAGTCTCTAGGACATTTCCCTAGTGACACTGTTGTCAACCCAAGGGAGCAAGCAAATGCAGTTACAACAAGAAGTGGACTTGTTACAAAATCTCCAGAAAAGTCCAATGTCATTCAAAGAGGGGTTGAAGAGAAGACCACTACAGTTTCTGATGAACAGGTAGTTAAAGTGCCTTCAAGCAAGCCAGAAAAGAAACCGATGGATTTTTCTTGTTTTGAGAAGCCACCTTATCCTATGAAGCTCAAGCAACAAGCTCAGAAGCAACAATATAACAGGTTTTAGACATGTTTAAGAAATTGCACATTAATATTCCATTTGCAGAAGCTTTAGCTAATATGCCTAATTATGCTAAGTTTATGAAAGAGTTGTTGTCTAGAAAGCATAAGTTGCAGGAGTGTGAGACCATTGCACTTACTGAGGAGTGCAACGCCATTATACAGAGGAAGCTTTCGCCAAAGCGTAGAGATCCAGGTAGTTTCAATATTCCCATCGCTATAGGTAATGTCAATGTGGGGAGAGCATTGTGCGATCTTGGAGCAAGCATTAATTTGATGCCATTGTCCCTATGCAAGTCATTAGGGATTTCTGAACTCAAGGCTACTAGAGTTTCTTTGCAGCTTGCAGATCGTTTGTTGAGAAAATCGACGGGAGTCCTAGAGGATGTTTTGGTAAAAGTAGATAAGTTTATTTTTCCTGCAGATTTTATTGTTTTAGATATGGAAGGTGAAAGTTGTTATATTGAGGGCCTTGAAGCCCGAAGGCATGTGAGAAAAACAAAAATTTTAATGCGAAAACACACATACCACACAAGAATCATTCTTTAGGACATAGATGTTACCTTGTTTATATTCGAAATTCGATGATTAAGGATAGGCTTGAAGATACAAGCCCCTCTAATGTTGATCCACACCACTTCTTGTCAAGACTCAAGAACACTTCTTGAAGGCTACCAACAAACACCAAAGGAGGCAGGCTAGGCACACCAATGGAGAGGAAGAAGGTTATGTTTTAAAGTATTTTTTACTTATCTAAGAGGCTCACCAATAGATGATATTGGTGGCTGAATTTTCAGCCAACACTCACACAAAGGGGCACATGAAAATAGAGGAAAGTAGATTAGGGTTTTTCCTTTCAAAATTATTCTAGAACTATGATCACAATAGCACATTTTATAGAAGAGTTTGAGTCAGATTTTTAACCAAAAAATCTAATCATGAAGCATCCCACACGTGAAGATAAGATAGAGTTGTTGCATTTCAAAAATTGCCAACAACCTCCTATCTTATCCTTCTAAGACCAAGTCAATTACTTGGGATTTATTTTTTTCCAAAAGATAATCATATATCAGCCGTGTATATGCCTATAATTAGCCCTCAAACTTCTTCCTAAAATCTAGGACATGATCATGATAAGATTCTAGTTGAATTCAAATTCAAATCTAGCTCTTATCTTCTCCTTTTGATATGAAACTAACTACTATAGTTAATTCATATTTGAATTCAAAATTTAAATTATCAAATTTAAATATTAGATAATTTATTTAACTATTTAAATTAATTAATAATGTCTTGGACTATCCAAGCCCATTAACTCCATTCATGCGCCCCTCTCTCTTTAAGATAAGTATCCAAACTCTTTCTTGGGCTAACAATCATTATTAGGGCCAAAACCTTTAATGATATAATGTTAGTGTGTGACCCATTAGGCCCAACATAGCTACTGACATAAATGAGTTGGGCCCAACAAGGCCATTACCCATTTAATGACAACACAGAGCACTAGCAATGCTTTGTTGCCCTAGAACTAGTTAGGTAAATGACAAGATCATCCTATTAAATCTATTTGGTTTCTGTATGTATTTCCTTTCGTCACAGTTACCTTCCTATAAAACCTAGGGGAAGGAAACGTATCAGCCCTTGCGGTCTAGGGTAAGCTTTAATACAAAATAGGGAGTCTCCAATTTTACTGACTCTAAAGGCAAATCATCTCATGATTTCTTTTACTATGCATAGATTCTCGAGTCCCGTAAATGTCATCCTGATTTCTCCGATTTATAGATAACCTAATCTCTCACAGAGATTTGACGAATTCCTTCAGCTAGTCACCCTAGACTCGTGTTCTTTCAGGACATGCCCAAAGGTATACCTATGTGTCTCCATGTTTCAGGCATACGAGGTATACAATCAAAGCATGTCTTCTAGAACAAGTCTAGGTGAAAACTTCTGGTCTAAGGAAAGACACACCCAAATAATAAGAGACTACTCTAATGATACTATCTATGAGATTTCCTCATAGAGTCTCTTTGTGGGTCCGTTCAGTGCGAGCTATACCCTTATAGGTCCACCCACTACTTTAGCTAAGACATCTCTATGTCTGTAGCTCATGAGGTCTTTACCTTGTATCTGCATACAAGTAGTTAAGCCGTGCTAGTCTTACTCAAAATCACTAATCCCCATTCTCAGTGTCTCTAGACTAGGAATTTAAAATTTAGGAGTAGACATCTGGTATCCTTGAATCCTCATGATCGTGATCCCATCACTGATACTCAAGAGATACCTATTCTATTCCAAGGGTTTTATCCAGTTACTCATATATTAATAATGATATCGAGACAGAATATGAAACAAGATAAAGAGCGCTTATAATTTATTCATGACAATATGAAAGGTACATGTACGTCCTAATCTAATGAAAAGATTGTCTCTAGGACATCCATATACTAACAATCTCCCACTTGGCCTAAATTTAGGAATTTAGTGATAGGTATCTCGAATAACCCACCTGGATCGCGTGGGACTTCACGCGAATCACATGACAAGCTCGCTGTTTCCTAAATTAAAATATTTGAAATTGATTCAGTGGGGGGAATAGTTCCTCATTACTGGAATTAGACCTAGGACATTTTGGGGCATAAAAGGAAGCCTCTGGGTCACAAAGAAACAACTTTTTACTGGGGTTTTGGACAAAATTGCTCAAGAAGAAGCCATTGAAGAATCTTGGGAGAAGATTGGAAGCCTTGAGGAGTTGCAGAACAACACTCTGTGTAAACCTTTCTTTTCTTCTGGTATGTTAGTCATGGAAGTAGTATCAACTCTGAGTATGCTTGGCTAATTCTTGTATTGTGGTTGAGCCATGAACCTATGAGAATTCCTCTATGTCTTGATTGGTTTTAATAAGAAGTTATTCTAATTGCTTTGTTTTATTCTATTCTTCACTGCATAATTCTTAATTTGGGCTGGCCATTTTGTTAAGAAACTTAGGGTTGGGATTCACAATAGGGATATTGGGATTCTAGTTTTTGAAATGAGTAAAACAACAATTTATACATTGCCTAGGGATAGGGATGTGTGGTTGCAACAATTTCAGGTTGTGTTTGCTTAATGCTTGGTTTAAGAAGGAATCACTAAGGGATTAGGGTTTTTAATTTCACCAAAGGGTTAAATTACTAAGGGATTAGGATTTAGCTACTTATAAGAGAACACATCAGCTGAGTAATTAGGATTAGTTCAAGTTAATAATCAATTGAAGCATAGAAGGAAAGAATCATAGGGGATTGCGCTTAACTACAATCACTTCTCGTTACTGCAGTAAAATCTAATTTACGTTCGGTTACATTTGTGTTAAATTTCTGTCATTTAAATTACATTACTTAAACACAACTCAACAAACTCTCTCAAACTCATTATTTTGTCTTCCAATTTCTAAGACGTTAAGCTACGTAAGATTGCATTCAATCCCTGTGGAGACGATACTTGACTTACTCACTTTATTACTTGAAACGAACGGTACACTTGCTGAGTTCGCAACAAGTTTTTGGCGCCGTTGCCGGGGATTGAAATAGCTAATTTTATAGTAATTTTTAATCTTGGGATTGGAATTTCTTTTGTTACTAAAATGCTTTTCTTAGTTTATGCAAGGTCGAGTTAATCCTAATCATCTTCAATACGATCCTGAAATAGAAAGAACTATTAGAAGAAACAGGAGACTAGCTAGAGAAAGAGAAAGAGAAGCAGAAGACTCTGATTTTGATTTAACCTCTGAATCGGAATCAGAAATGGCTGACCGAGGACAATCAGCCAAGATCGGAAGATGAACTGATGGAGGATATTCTGGCTCCATTGTTCACTAGACCAAACTCGAGTATTGTGAGACCACCAATTGAAGCAAATCACTTCGACATTCATCCTTCATTAATCACATTGGTGGAACGTAGTCAGTTTGGTGGGGAAGATAATGAAGACCCCCATGATTTCATTGATAGATTTCTTAGAATCTGTGATACTATTAGACACCAAGGAGTGTCTGACGATGCCATAAGATTGAGCTTATTTCCTTTTGATGTGAAAGGGAAGGCGCTTAGATGGTTGGATAGACAAACCTCAAACAGCATAACTACATGGGAAGAACTAGTTGCAAAATTTTTCTCTCAACACTTCTCAATGGAGAAATACAACCGGTTGGTAAATGAGATCACCAACTTCACTCAACATGAGAGGGAAACCTTATGTTTAGCATGGAATAGGTTTCAAGAGCTGATTCGAAAGTGTCCACAATATGACTTGACAGTAGGAGACAAGGTACGTATTTTCTTTAATGGAATGATACCTGAATCACGCCTTATTGTTAATGTTGCAGCTGGTGGTTCCATAAGATCAAAAACTGCAGTTTAGACATATGGGTTGATTGACTCTCTAGCCCGTGATGAAAATGAATGCACCCCAGTTCAACACAAAAGAGAAGTTATCCAGCTAGGAAGTAATGATGCAATGTTAGTTGAACAGAAAATATTGGCTCAGCAATTAGCCAAATTAAATGAGAAGATTGATAAACTCCATGTCTCTGCAGCCCAAGTCTTATCCAGTAGAGTGCAAGCCATCACATGCAAATATTGCCAAGGCGAACATGAGTCAAATGCATGTCCTATACTAGTGGGAGCTGACCCAGTGCAAGTGAATGGCTTATGGTATGACCAAAGACCCCATCAGAATTTCCAAAGAAATCAAAACAATTCTATGGGGAATAACTTTTAGAGAAGAGTCCAAGGTGGTAGGTTAGATTACAAATCTAACAATTATATGCAGCCCCCACCTATTCCACCCAAAGAACCATCGGAGCTTGAAAAAGAGATGTTGCAGTTGTCTAAAACAACTAATGAGCACATCCAGGCCACCAATGCCTTCATTAATGAGACTAGAGCTCATCATAAAAACCAAGATGCCTCCATTAGAAATCTTGAGAATCAAATTGGGCAATTGGCAAAACAATTAGCTGAAAGGTCTCAAGGACAGTTCCCAAGTGACACCATTGTGAATCCTCGGGAACATGCGAAGGCAATAACTACTACGAGTGGAACGACACTTACTTCTCTAGAAAATCCTAAAGTGAGTCAAAAAGAAGCTGAAGAGGAGAACACCTTAAAAGAGGCAGCACAACATGTAGAAGCATCATCAAGTAAGCAAGAGAAAACCGCTGCACCTTCCAAGAAGCCAATGGATATTTCCCGCATTGAGAAGCCTCCTTATCCGATGAAAAGCAAGCAACAAGCACAAAAACAACAATTTTCCAGGTTCTTAGAAATGTTTAAAAAACTGCATATTAACATCCCATTTGCTGAAGCTTTAGCTAATATGCCTAACTATGCAAAATTCATGAAAGAACTGTTGTCTAGGAAACATAAATTGCAGGAATTTGAAACTATTGCACTTACTGAAGAGTCCAGTGCCATAATACAAAGAAAGCTGCCACCAAAGCTCAAAGTGTAACATCCTCAAAATTATATCTTGAATTTATAATTATAATTGAATTGGGAAGTGTGATAATATTTGGATATTTTTGGTTAAAGTGGAAATTACAAAAATATCCTTGGACATTTTGGAAATGACAAAAATCCCTAAGATGAATGGCAAAATTACCAAAATGCCCTTAGGCCAGAAAT
>QARZ01038895.1:84936-100313 GCA_013407115.1 Glycine latifolia
TCTTGATGAATCCGTTACTTCTAACGATTTCATCAAAACGAATATTCCAACTTCGTGATGCTTGCTTAGCCCATATATCGACCTCTGCAGCTTGCATACCATATGTTCTTGGCCTTTGGATTCAAAACCTTCAGGTTGTGTCATGTACACTTCCTCCTTTAAGAATCCATTCAAGAAGGCAATCTTGACATCCATTTCCCAAATCTCATAATCGTCATATGCTGCTATGGCAAGCATGATTCTAATAGATTTGATCATGGCAACGGGTGAGAAAGTCTCATCATAGTCAACACCTTGTCTTTGACGATATCCTTTTGCAACCAACCCAGCTTTATAGGTTTGAACGTTGTCATTTGCATCAGTCTTTCTCTTAAAGACCCACTTATTACCAACGAGAATTTTTTCTTGCGGTTGTGGAACTAAGGTCCATACCTTATTTTGATACATCGAATCTATTTCAGATTTCATAGCTTCTAGCCATTTAGAGGAGTCAACGTCCTTGACTGCCTCCTCATAGTTACTTGGTTCATTATCCTTTATGGTTTGTTGATTCTCAATCACAAACCCATACCTCTCAGGTGGATAGATGACCCTAGTAGACCTACGAAGTTGTGTGTTTACTTCTCCATTGGAGAACGTCGCCTGCGGTGTAGACTCGGGTTCCTCAATCTGTTCTTGTGGTCCTTGAACTTCTTCAAGATCAATTTTACTCCCACTGGCTCCTTGAGAGAGTAAATCTTTCTCAAGTAATTCAGCATTTTTGGACACAAATACCTTGTGTTCGTCCAATGAGTAAAAGTAGTATCCCTTATTACCTTTGGGATACCCCCACAAATAGACATTTGGTGCTTTTAGCACTAAGTTTGTCTGATGTCAATGATTTGACATATGCTGGCGATCCCCATACTCTGAGATAACTCAGGTTGGGTCTCTTACCATTCCATATCTCATATGGAGTGGTCTGAATAGATTTAGACGGTACCCTATTTAGAAGGTATGTCACCGTGTCTAAGGCATATCCCTAAAACGATTTTGGAAGTTGAGTCTCACTCATCATAGACCTGACCATGTCTAACAAGGTTTTGTTTCTCCTTTCGGAGACACCATTTTGGTGTGGTGTGTAAGGTGCAGTGAGCTGCAAGAGGATTCCATTCTCTCTCAGATAATCTTGAAACTCATGGCTTAGATATTCACCACCACGATCTGATCATAATGTCTTAATCATTTTTCCATGCTATTTCTCTACTTCATTCCTATACTCCTTGAACTTTTTAAAGGCCTCGGATGTATATCTCATCAGGTAAACATACCCAAATCTCGATTTATCATCCGTAAAGGTAATGAAATAGAAGTACCCTCCTCTAGCCTCTATAGACATTGGGCCACAAACATCAGAGTGAATGAATTTCTAATAACTCACTAGTCCTATGACTTTTAAGCCCTTTGGGCTTGTGACAAGTCATTTTCCCTTTTAGACAAGATTCACTTTGTCCATAGGATTCCAAATCCATGGAATCTAGGTATCTATTTGCATGCATCCTAGACAATCTTGTTTCATTTATGTGCCCTAGTCTACAGTGCCACAGATAAGATTGAATATCTGTCCTAGGTCGTTTCACATTCACATTGAAAACTTCTGTTCCCATTTCTAAAACATATAAGCCATTTACCAAAGAAGCAGTAGCATAAACCATATCATCCATAATGATAGAAAATGTACCATCCCTAATAGTAAAAGAAAAACCATCTCATTCTAAACAAGAAATTGAAATAATGTTTCTAGAAATGCCCAGAACATAAAGGCAATTATTCAAATGCAATAAAAGGCCCGTAGGCAAAATGAAGTCTGTATCTCCAACAGCTTGAGCAGCAACTCTTGCTCCATTACCAACGCGGAGGTCAACCTCATTCTTCTCCAATCTCCTGGAACTCTTAAGTACCTGTAACATATTGCAGATGTGAGAACCACAACCGGTATCTAATACCCATGAAGTCGGATTAGCACAAAAATAATTGATCTCAATCATGTAAATACCTGAGGCAGAAGCATCACTATGTTTCTTGTCCTTCACACTCTACAGGTAGTCTGGACAGTTTCTCTTCCAATGGCCAGTCTTGCCACAGCGCAAGCACACAACATCGCTTTTGTCCTTACGTGCACTCTTACCCTTCTTGTTGCCCTTCATCTTCTTGGGTTTTCCTTTGGGCTTAAGGGAGTTTCCTTTTGCAGGCTCCTTAGCCTTACCCTTATTAGGCCCACCAATCAGAAGAGAGTGTGTCTTATCCTTTTTGATAGACACCTCAGTAGTTGTTAACATACTTAACAACTCAGGCAAGCTCACAAGCATCCCATGCATGTTATAATTCATAATGAATTGACTAAAGGAAGGTGGCAGAGATGTGAGGATTAAGTCATTACTTAGCTCGGCATCCATCACGAAGCCTAGATTTCCTAGCTTCTCAATGAGCCCAATCATCTTAAGAACATGACTGCTCACACTCATGCTCTCAGACATCCTACACGACAACAATTCTTGAGAGGCCTCATACCTCTCATGCTTGCCTTTAACATCATACAACTCCTTGAGATGCAAGATGATAGAGGGAGCATCCATATGTTCATGCTGCTTTTGTAGCTCAGGCGACATGGATGCCAACATGATGCATACTGCCATTGTATTGTCATTCATGTGCTGCTTATGAGCTTCCATATCATAGAACTCATAATCAGCTTCCCCTTACTTAGAAGCTATGGGTAAATTACCTTCTAGGACATAAGTGATTTTCTCGGCCCTAAGAACAATTCTCAGGTTCTGATACCAGTCCGTAAAATTTGAACCGTTCAGTTTGTTCATATCGAGAATAGAGCGCAGTGACAGTTGATTAGTCATACTATTAATTGAGAAGATGTAAAGATAAACTAATCAATATATTGTCATGAAATAAGAACAAATTATTAAAGACTTTAAATAACATGCCCCTCCCACTATTTTATCTAAGTCAATTACCCTTGTTATTTTGACTTAGGGTTATTTTATCTTAAAATTACCTTAGTGGGATTAAGAGTACGATTATTTATTTTAATCTTCGTCTGAGACCGCAAAATTAAACTAAATAATGGGTTGATCCTTATCAACAGTATCTCATACCTTCTCTTAGCATCAGGTTGACAACTCCTTGTCACTTAGTGGTGCATTTCATGCAACCAACCTGGCATTATTACCCCAAATACATAAGCCTGGCTGAGCCTACAACTCATGCATTCAGTTAAGCACTAACCAGCACCTTAAGTGTCTTACACTTCTAATACTGCTCTTATTCAACGAAACAGTGGGTCCCAACTGATTTGTGGTGCACCACCATGTAGAGGAATTTCGAGTGGCATTGGTGGTGGGAGGTAATCATGTGCTTAATAATTGATTCCTTTTAAGGGTTTCTTTTATTTTAATGGGTCTCATCAAACGTGTAAGTACTATTATCATGCTAGTCGTATCCTATGTCAAATATCTATCGGATTACACTAGTCGCTTTTGGACATGCATAATAAAACATACAAGCATATAAAACATATTTTATATGAGATAGTCATGGTGCTCGTGCATTCTTTCTTCTTGCTCCTAGGCCGTAGCTCCATCATGAAATCTTCCATGCCTAAACGCCACTAGCCTAATTTTTTCTAATTACAAAATAATTAAAGAAACTCCAATACATCTTTGGAGGAACAAAAGAATACACAAATTTTAAAATTCAAAATTACAACTCCAATTTAAACTAAAACAAAATTTGAATTCAAATTTAAAACATTTAAATTCAAATATTTAAATTCAAAATTTAAATTCGGGCATCATGACCATCCCCTTCCATATCTGCACTTTAAAGTTAGACAACTAACAAGCACACAATATTATTATTTCACAAATGGCCGAAATATGCATCCAAATACATAATTCAAATTTTTTTTTATTCTTTCTCAAAGAACACAAAATTAAACCATACAATCAACCATTTATATACTTAGACTTGTATGAGAAATTTTGTCACAAAAATATTATGCTATGCTCATGAACAATTCATTATAACAAAAATAACAAGATCAAAATGAATAAAATTAAGAACCCTAATTTTTATTCATGTGACCACGACATGCATAGAATATATTTTGAAAACAAAATTATGGAGAAAAACAATGCATTTGAATATACATATCATGGTTGAATCATATTCCTTTCTTAAAAGATGTTTCGTTTGAAATCTTTCACAAAGAATCATAAAGAAACAAAACCATGAACACAAAAAGATATATGTGAAGCGTAATCATATTACAAACAACATATTATATCAAACAAGGTATCATCACCCGTCGATAGTAAAGCAACCAGGCTCTGATACCACTTGTTAGATTGAGGGCCTTGAAGCCCGAAGGCATGTGAGAAAAACAAAAATTTTAAAGCGGAAACACACATACCACACAAGAATCATTCTTTAGGACATAGATGTTACCTTGTTTATATTCGAAATTTGATGATCAAGGATAGGCTTGAAGATACAAGCCCTCTAATGTTGATCCACACCACTTCTTGTCAAGACTCAAGAACACTTCTTGAAGGCTACTGATATGTTGTTAGCATATATAGTTTTTAGGATAGTTTTATTAAGAAAATAGGAAGAATATAGTGAGTAAATGCTAGAATAAGTGTAAAATTCATTAGTTTTATGTTTATCATTGATTCTATGCTATTTTGATGTTTCGGGTCAAGAAAAGCAAGAATAAAGAGCCAACTGAAGTTGAGATCTCGCGCTAATCGCGCTAGGGCCACGCTAATCGTGCCAGAAGCACTGGAGGTTCACGCCAGTCGCGCCAATCTCGCGCCAGTCGCGCAGACATCATGAGATTTCTGATTTAGCTTAAAGATAACATAAAAATGATGGTTTTTGAGGGTTTTATAACTTAGGTATAAATAGAACCTTGGTAGGCCACATTAGGGCATCAAGAGATACTGGAAAACAGAGAAAAGAAGGCAAGATCAAAGGAACAAGGATTCAAGGCCAAGAAGAAGCAAGAAGAACAAGA
This sequence comes from Glycine latifolia, assembly GCA_013407115.1. Classification (NCBI taxonomy): domain Eukaryota; kingdom Viridiplantae; phylum Streptophyta; class Magnoliopsida; order Fabales; family Fabaceae; genus Glycine; species Glycine latifolia. Next base: position 90,008 of record QARZ01038895.1, read on the forward strand.
AGGAGGCAAGATTGAGGGGTTTGTAACTCTGCATACCTTAGCTTCTTCTTTCCTCCTTTCTTCACATTGTATTAGGCCAGACATCATTATGTCTGGCTAATTCCTTTGTAATTATGGTTTAGCCAAAAGCCAATGTGAACTCTGTGTTTCTTGAATTGAGTTTAATAAAGTTTCTTATAATTGTTTTACTCTACTTTATTCTTCCATCATTATATCTAATTAGACTTGATCAATCTATTAGGTTACTAGGGCTATAATTCACAATAGGAATGTTGGGGTTTTAGTTCCTGAACGCAGTGGAGTGATAGTTGCGATATTACCTAGGGATAGGGATAAAGGACTGCAGATTTCTATTATGCTAGCTTCATGCTTAATCTAAAAGGAATTACTAAGGGATTAGGATTCTTAAATTAGGTTAAAGGGTTAAATGACCAAGGAATCAAGGTTTAACTATATTAGAAAAGCATACATCTGAATAATTATATTAAATAGAGTTAAATTATCAATTCAATTATACAGAGTGAATTGCGGTGATTGTGCTTTACCATAATTATTCTTAAGTATTGATCAACATCTAAATTACATTATTTTTAATATTCTTTTATTTACAATAATTAAATCCAAACAACAATTCAATTCTCTCAACAATTTCATTCTTTCTCCAATATTAAGAATTATAAATTACAATTGATATTAGTGCCTCAATCCTCGTGGAGATGATACTTTCTTATCACTTTATTACTTGGAACGATTGGTGCACTTGCTGTGTCGCAACAAGTTTTTGGCGCCGTTGCCGGGGATTGATTACGCTAATTTTATTGTAATTTTGTTCTTTAATATTGGATTTTTTGTTTTATTGATCTATTTTCTTTAGTTTATGCAAGGTTTAGTTGGACCTGAAGATTTACAGTTTGATCCTGAGATAGAAAAGACTGTGAGAAGAAATAGAAGACTAGCCAAGCAAAGACGAGAGACAGAAAAATCTAATTCAAACAGCGAATTAGAACCAAGGATGGCTGAAAGACCACCAGTACAAGGGGAAGAATTAATGGAGGACATTCTTGCTCCATTATTCACAAGACCCAATCCTAGTATAGTCCGACCACCAATTGAGGCTAACAATTTTGATATCAATCCATCACTAATTACTTTGGTGGAAAGAAATCAATTTGGTGGAGAAGACGATGAAGATCCACATAATTTCATTGACAGATTTTTGCGGATCTGCGATACAATCAGACACCAGGGCGTATCAGATGATGCTGTGAGATTAAGATTATTTCCCTTTGCTGTTAAGGGAAGAGCACTTCGTTGGTTAGACAGACAAACTCCCAACAGCATCAGTACGTGGGAAGACCTGGTTACCAAATTTTTCTCTCAATATTTTTCTATGGAAAAGTACAACAGGTTGGTGAACGAGATCACCAATTTCACCCAGAACGAGAGAGAAAGTTTAGTGTAGCTTGGAATAGGTTCCAAGAATTGATCAGAAAGTGTCCACAGTATGACATGACTGTGGGAAGGAAAGTATGTATATTCTTTAATGGGATGACTCCAGAATCAAGACTTATAGTGAATGTAGCAGCTGGAGGTTCAATCAGATCAAAGACAGCTACTCAGACATATGAATTAATTGATTCACTGGCTCGCAATGAAAATGAAAGTATCAAAGTTCAACCAAAGAGGGAAGTTATACAACTAGGAAGCAGTGATGCAATGTTGGCTGAACAAAAACTTTTATCACAGCAATTAGTAAGATTGAATGAGAAAATTGGCAGGATGCAAGGTTCAGCAGCCCAAGCTTCAACTATTAGATCACAGCTACCTACTTGTGAATACTGCCAGGGAGAACATGAATCCAATGAATGTCCTACCTTAGTAGGAGCTGATCCAATGCAAGTTAATGGAGTGTGGTACGATTAGAGAAATCATTCCAACTTCCAGAGGAATTCGAATTATGCCCCAGGTAATAATTTTAAAAGAAGAATTGAGGAAGGAGGTTTGGATTACAAATCCAACAATTACTTGCAGCCTCCACCTATTCCATCTAAGGAGCCATCAGAACTAGAGAAGGCTCTGTTGCAACTGTCCAAGACTACTACTGATCATATTCAGGTTACTAATTCTTTCATCAAGGAAACTAATGCTTTTATTAGTGAGACCCGAGCTCATCACAAGAATCAAGAAGCTTCTATCAGAAATCTTGAAAATCAAATTGGTCAGTTGGCTAAGCAATTGACTGAAAGGTCTCAAGGACAATTCCCTAGTGACACTGTTGTCAACCCAAGGGAACAAGTAAATGCAGTCACAACAAGAAGTGGACTTGCTACCAAATCTCCAGAAAAGCCTGATGTCATTCAAAGAGAAGTTAAAGAGAAAACTACTACAGTTCCTGATGAACAGGTAGTTAAAGCACCTTCAAGTCAGCCAGAGAAGAAACCGGTGGATTTTTCTCGTTTTGAGAAACCACCATATCCTATGAGGCTGAAGCAACAAGCTCAGAGGAAACAGTATGCAAATTTTTTAGATATGTTTAAAAAGTTACACATTAACATTCCATTTATTGAAGCTTTAGCTAATATGCCTAACTATGCAAAGTTTATGAAAGAATTATTGTCTAGGAAGCATAAATTTCAGGAATGTGAAACGATAGCACTTACTGAAGAGTGCAGCGCAATTATCCAGAGAAAGCTTCCACCAAAGAGGAAGGATCCAAGGAGCTTTAACATTCCTATTGCTATAGGTAATGTTGATGTAGGAAGAGCATTATGTGATCTAGGAGCTAGCATAAACCTGATGCCATTATCCCTATGCAAGTCATTGGGAATTATCGAACTCAAACCCACAAGAGTTTCATTACAGCTTGCAAATAGTACATTGAGGAAGCCAACCGGAGTAATTGAAGATGTTTTGGTAAAAGCTGATAATTTTATTTTTCCTATAGACTTTATTGTTTTAGATATGGAAGGTGAGAGTGAAATACCTTTGTTACTAGGTAGATCATTTTTAGATACTACTTGGGCATTAATTGATGTAGAGCAAGGAAAATTAGAGCTTAGAATGGATAATGAATTTGTTGTTTTTAATGTTTTTGATGTGATGAAATATCCTACTGACAAACATGATTGTTTTAGATTGGATATTTTAGATACATTAATTCATACAGATTGATGAGTCACTTTTTACCTATATTTCCTCATCTTTCTGTACTCATTTTAATCCTTAATTTAGCTTTAATCGTTTATATTCCGCACTATTTCTTAATTGGACCGTTAATTCATATTTTACCGAATTTGGATTTTCTGAGCTTAATTAATCCAATTTTTATTTTCAGGGCAAATTAATAATTGAGTAAGCTTGGAATTAATTCGTGGACTTGAAGATTAATTTTCTGCAGCAGCATTTTATTTTCGCATTATTTTCGCTTTATTTCGCTTAAGTGTATTTTTGGGCCAGAACTATTAAAAAGGCCCATTTTCGTTTTTAGGTTTAGTGACTCTATAAATAGGGCCAGTCACCAAACAGAAGGCTCTCCCTCTTCTCTTTTATTTTCGTTTTTGGTGCTCTGCTAGGGTTTTAGGTTTTAGCTTCTGTTGGTGACTCCGTTCAGACTACGTTTTGCGCATTTTTAATTCCAGTTTCGTATTTTCGTTTCTGTTTCCAGTTTCGTCTTTACTTTCTGTTTCTAATTTCGTTTTGCTTCTTATTTTTGTTTCTGTTTATAGCTTCCTATTTTCGTTTCAATTCTGTTCCTATGTTCTAATTTCGTTTATAATTTCAATTCCAGTTTGTAATTTCGTTGCTGTTTCTAATTCTAAATTCGTTTCTGTTTATCTTTCACGTTTTGCATCTCTATTTTCGTTTCTGTTTTAGGTTTTAAATTTCGTTTTCTGTAATTAGGGTTCTGTTGAATTTCGTTTCTGTTGAATTTCGTTTCTGTTTATGGGTTTCAATTCATGCTCTGTTGTTAATTTCAATTTAATGGAAGGCTAATTCCTAGGTTAGGTTCTGGACAGATTGCAATTAATGGAGGTTCTCTGTGTTTAATTTTCTATTCTGCTTGGTTCTTATTTGTTGGGCTTCTGTTCTGGATTTTCGAATTGGAATCATGCTTAGTGATTTTGAATTGATTGATTCAGTGCTTTCGGGTTGCTTAATCCTGGTCTGACAGAATTCGCAATTGCTTAATTTGTGTAGGGAAGTTTTGGGTTAATCTTCGCTTAGTAGATTAATCTGGACTAACCAGGATTAAGACGGAATAGGTTATGTTTTGTGAACCAAGGATATTATGAACGCAATCTGTTCCAGACCTAGCCATTTTAATCACTGCTTTTGATATTTCGATTTTAATTTCATATATAATCTTGCATTCTGTCAAAAATCCCCAATACATTTTAATCCCTGAACAAAATTAATCGATCCTTGAGAGACGACCTAGGTCACTTCCTAGTACTGCATTTAATTGCATTAATTTGGTTGAATACGGCTTCGATCACAGATAAAATAGATGATCAAAAGTTGGAAGAAGATATTGAAGTATTAGGAACAGCTGAAGTACAATAGGAAGTGGAGACAATTATGGAAGTGTTAGAGAAACAAGAAGCTGACATAGTGAAGGAAACACCAAAGATGGAACTTAAGGAATTACCTAATAACTTGAAGTATGCATTTTTGGAGGAGAATGAGACATTTCCAGTCATCATCAACAAAGATTTGAAATTAGAAGAAGAAGAGAAGTTGTTAAAGGTTCTTAAGGAGCACAAGACTGCAATTGGGTGGTCCATATCTGACTTAAAAGGAATTAACCCTTCCTTCTGTACCCACAAAATTTTGACGGAGGAGGACGTGAAGCCTGTTAGACAACCTCAAAGGAGATTGAATCCTACCATAAAAGAAGTGGTAAGGAAGGAAGTGGTTAAGTTATTAGATGCCGAGATGATTTATCCTATATCAGACACTGCATGGGTGAGTCTTGTTCAAACAGTCCCTAAGAAAGGTGGGATGACCGTAATCCAAAATAACAATAATGAATTGATTCCCACTAGAACCATCACTGGTTGGAGGATGTGTGTGGACTACAGGAGACTCAATGATGCTACCAGGAAGGATCATTTTCCACTTCCATTCATTGATCAGATGCTGGAAAGATTAGCCGGTCATGATTATTATTGTTTTCTTGATGGGTATTCTGGATATAATCAAATTCCAATGGCACCTGAAGATCAGGAGAAGACTGCTTTCACATGTCCATTTGGAGTCTTCGCATACAGGAGAATGTCATTTGGCCTCTGCAATGCACCAGCGACATTTCAAAGGTGTATGCTTTCTATTTTTTTTTATATGGTAGAAAAATGCTTAGAGGTTTTTATGGATGATTTTTCTGTTTTTGGATCTAGTTTTGAATCATGTTTAATTAATTTATCTAGAGTTTTGAAAAGGTGTCAGGAAACAAACCTTGTTTTGAATTGGGAAAAGTGCCATTTTATGGCTCGGGAAGGTATTGTTTTAGGCCACAAAATTTCTAAAAAAGGAATAGAAGTTGACAAGGCTAAATTGATGTTGATTGAAAAACGTCCTCCTCCAATTAATGCTATTGGGGTGAAGAGTTTTTTAGGTCACGCAGGTTTTTATAGGAGGTTCATTAAAGATTTTTCTAAAATTGCCAAACCCCTTAGTCAACTTTTAACTAAAGAGAGTGACTTTAATTTTGATGAAGTTTGCCTTAATGCATTTAATATTAAAAGAAAGACTTACTACTGCACCTATTTTAACATCGCCTAATTGGAATTTACCTTTTGAATTAATGTGTGATGCAAGTGCATATGCCATTGGTGCTGTTCTTGGTCAATGGAAAAATAAGTTATTGCATGTTATATATTATGCTAGTAAGGTTTTGAATGAAGCATAGATTAACTATGAAACTACTGAAAAAGAAATGCTAGCTGTAGTTTATGCTTTAGATAAATTTAGATCCTATTTGATAGGTTCTAAAGTTATTATTTACACTGACCATGCTGCTCTCAAGTATTTGATGACTAAACAGGATGCAAAACCAAGATTGTTGCATTGGATGCTTTTGTTTCAGGAATTTGACTTAGAGATCAAGGACAAGATTAGAGTGGAGAATAAACTAGCAGATCATTTGTCTAGGATTCAAGAGAAGGAGTTACAGGATGGACCAAAATTGGTTATTAATGAATCTTTTCCTGATGAGAAAGTGATGATGGTAATTGATATGGGTCCTTGGTTTGCCGATATGGCTAACTTTAAATCTGTAGGTGTTTTACCTGGAGGTCTTAATTGGCAGAAAAAGAAAAGATTCTTTCATGATGCAAAGAGGTATGTATGGGATAACCCTTTTCTTTATTTTAGATGCACTGATGGTGTTATTCGCAGATGTGTAGCTAGCCCAGAAGTGCCAAAGATTCTTTGGCATTGCCATTCTTCAGATTATGGAGGGCATTTTGGAGGAAATAGGATAGCACAGAAGTTATTGCAATGTGGATATTATTGGCCTACGCTTTTCAAAGATGCAAGAGACTATGTAGAAAAATGTGATAGTTGTCAGCGAACCGGTAATATATCTCGGAGAGATGAGATGCCTCTCAATAACATACTAGAGGTGGAGCTGTTTGATGTATGGGGAATTGACTTCATGGGACCATTTCCCAAGTCACATTCTAACCAATATATCCTAGTGGCAGTAGATTATGTCTCTAAGTGGGTAGAAGCGGTTGTTTTACCTACTAACGATGCAAAGGTAGTTGTCTCATTTCTAAGAAAAAATATATTCACTCGCTTTAGAGTACCAAGAGCAATCATAAGTGATGGAGGTGCCCATTTTTGCAACAAACAATTCTCAAATTTGCTTGCAAAATATGGAGTTACCCATAGAGTAGCTACACCCTATCATCCCCAAACCAGTGGACAAGTTGAAATTTCCAACAGAGAATTAAAGCGAATTTTAGAGAAGATTGTTGGAAGCTCTCGGAAAGATTGGGCAAAGAAGCTCGATGATGCACTTTGGGCATACAGAACAGCTTTCAAAACCCCAATAGGTATGTCGCCATTTCAGATGTTATATGGTAAGTCTTGTCACCTTCCTATTGAATTAGAGCATAAGGCTATGTGGGCCACTAAGTTCCTTAACTTTGAACTTTCTAAAGCTAATGATAAGAGATTATTGAAATTGAATGAGCTTGATGAGTTCAAGTTAAATGCTTATGAGAATGCTAGATTATATAAGGAAAAGACAAAGAAGTGGCATGACAACAAGATTCACCCGAAAGAATTCGAGCCTGGACAACAAGTATTGCTTTATAATTCTCGTTTAAGATTGTTTCCAGGCAAGCTTAAGTCTCGTTGGTCCGGTTCGTTCGCTGTACGTGAAGTTTATCCATATGGAACGATTGGGATTTCTCCATTGGATAGTTATCGTTCTTTCAAGGTAAATGAATATCGATTGAAACATTATTATGGAGGTAAAGTAGAAAGACACATTGTTTCTATTCCACTGAACTCACCTGAGGATTAAAGGTTTAATGTGTCAAGCTAATTGACGGTAAATAAAGCTCTACTTGGAAGGCAATCCAATAAATTTTATTGTTTTAGTTGTTTTGTAGTTGAATTATTATTTAAGTTTTAGTTAGTTAAGTAGATGATTTGTTTAAAATTAAATTTTTACATTATTAATTAGGATGTTTTTAATTTCAGCTTAGTTGATTTTATAAGTTTTAGATAGAAGTAAGTTATAAATGTAGAAAAAAGTGGAAAAGCAAAATTATTGTCTGGTGCTGATCGTGCCATCCACATTGGACACCCACGCGACTCGCGTGGTAATGGCGCCATTCGCACCATTCATACTGGAATGCAGCGCGATTCGCGTGGGAGTGGCGCGAGTCACGTGAGAACTCGAAAACTATTTTTTTAAAAGACTTTAACTGAACCCTAAGGGATAAATTCTTATCTTAAACAGCCACGTTCCTCGGCAGTTCCATTCAGGGAAGTTCAAACCTTTGAACTGTAGGAAACTGCCTCAACATTTATAACCACCATAACTCCTCCTATTCTAAAAGTCTATAAATACAAAGCAATATTTACCTTATTCACATACCATTACATTCTACTTCTGAGCAAGCATTTGGGAGCTTCACCTTTGTTTTTCTTTAAGTCTTTTCTTTTTAGAAGCACATTGTGACTTTCTTTCAATTTCTTGAGTGTTCAAATGGCAAAGGATAAGGTACGCATTCTTTTTCTTAATCTTTGTATTGTATATTCTTTAATCATTAGAATAGAAAGCATGTGGTTAGGAGCATTATTGAGATTAATTGATAGAAGTTAAGGCAAGAACATGATGAACAGTTCTGAATATCCAGGTTTTGCAGCCCACACTACTCGCGTGAGGGCTGGCGCCATTCACACCACCGGGTATTTATCATTATCCATGATATGCAGCCCACACGGCTCACGCGAGGACTGGCGCTATCCGCGCCAGCTGCATATCCATGAATTGTTGTTTTATAATAAAATGGTTATGGGATTGTTTACTTCTTGGATGATTACTCTAATCTATACATGAATTAGAACAGCATGAGAAACCTGTTTAGACATGAAGAAATTTTGAGTCAATTGAGTGAATGCTATTTATTTTTAATAAGTAGATTAGAGTTGTGTCTGAGACTTAAAACAATTGAAATTCAGATCCTAAGTGGGAAATAAAATCTGGGAATGATCGTTAATTATGTTAAAGATTCTGTTTCTTTAGAGTTAAAGATTTTATTTCCAATTGAAATGATAAGAGGATGTTTAGTATACCTTCTGAATTTATCATTGATTCATATAGAACCAAATAAATCTGGGAATTATTGTAAAGGATTTATTTGGATATTAATTGACAAATGCTTGTTTAAGCTATACATGATGATTCTATATGATGTAATTTTTGTTGTTAATCTGAAATAAAGAAATGCTTGAGATATGATTGCAAGCAATCTGGGAATTCATTGCATATAGTTATGAACATTTTCTGAGTTTCAGGGTAAGCAAGTAGAGAAGGAGAAGAGGAAGAGTGCTGCATCTGGAAGCAAGAGAGCAAGAACCACTGACTTAGATGAGATCAGATTCAGAGCAATCGAATGTCAGCAGAGGTAGGAGAACTGGTATGCTCCGAAGAAGGTCATTCCAGAGAAGATGATAGACTGGGAATTTCTTCCTGAGGATTCGCCAATTTTGGAGGTAATCAACAGGAGGGAGTGGCAGACTTTGGTTAGTTTTCCTGAACCAAGTTCCAGTGCTATTTTAAAGGAGTTCTTAATAGAGAAAATGTGGACAAGGACAGAGTCAATTGGGTTCGAGGAGTAGAGGTTCCATTTAATCATGAGACTATTGAGGACTTTTTAGCTACTGCATATTATCCATTTCAATCTTGTGCCTTCAGGAGCAATTTCTATAAGATGCAGCCTATTAGCAATAAAAATGTCTTTAGAGATGACATGCCTCAAATTGCAGATGAGATAAGAAGAGGCATTATAGGGCTGTATACTGTATGGAAGGCCAAGTCTGGAATGGACTATGTACCTGAGAAGTTAAGGAAGCAAGACTTGATTGGGGAGGCAGAATTTTGGCACCAGTTCAACAATCACACCATTATTCCATCAACTAATCTCACTGATGTGAATGTTGAGAGGGTGATCCTTCTATATGTGCTACTAGGCGATGACAACTTGGATATTGCCAGTATCCTGTCTGATAGGATATTGCACATGATACATGATGGTAGCAGTAAGTCTCTCCTTGCTCATTCTTCCCTGATTTCTCTTTGTATGAAAGCAGGTTTAGAGATTCCTGATGAGGAGCCCATGGATGTCAAAACTGCATCCGTCATGACACACAAGACATATCTGGCTGTAGTAAAGACTCAGTGGCAGGAGCAGTTGATTAGAGCCTCAAAATTATCACCTGAGGAGATTGCTGAGAGGAGTCCTCGTGCGGACATTCCTCAACCTAAAGTTAGAGCAGTGCCACCACCACGAGCATCTTCTTCTACTGCTACTAGAGGGCCACATCATGAATTGATTTATGAGGATTCTCAAAGCTACTTGCAGATTCAGTCTGAATTGAGATCTCAAAACAGACTGTTGGAGCATCAAAACAAGTTGATGGAGGATTTGTTCAGACACTTCTCCATTGAGTTCACTCCTTACCAACCACATGATTCAGCCATGTTAGTATATGGATGTCCTAGAGACAATATTTTCATTAGATTAGGACGTACATGTACTTTTCATATTGTCATGAATAAATTATA
>QARZ01038898.1:0-10307 GCA_013407115.1 Glycine latifolia
GCATTAGAACCAAACCAAGGACTAACTAGATTACATCCTAACTAATCGCTTTACATCCTAACTAGATTACTATAAATACCCCTTGATTGAAAACAAATCTGCACCTTATCCTCTCACTCTCAAATCTCACGTTCACTTTCTCCTTAGGTATCTTTACTTTGCTTCATTCTTCTCACTTCTTTCTTAACTTCCAACCATAGCCTATCACTTCTATTGCCTCCTTCACCTTTTCAAAACATCAAATACTAGACAAGACTTTCATTTTTTCAAGACCTTGAGGTGAAACCAAATACTTGGAGGAATTGGGAGCAAACTTGTTTGAGGTAGGTGAAAGTTAGGTTTATTTATCATTTAATTCTTGAGATTATTCGTATGACTGTAAGCTGAATTTTGTACTGTTTCTAAAATTCTATATCTCCCTTTGTACTTAACCAAAAGAGGTGTTTGACCACTCATTTTAAAGCTTAGGATGTCCTCTATGTTTTCCTAAAATATAAGACCAAACTAAATGGTGAATCGTGCCCAGAATTTATTTAAACCCAAGCTGTCCAAAACTGTGCTGAAAACAACCACTGCCACCTATTTTAAAAATTTTATTTCTCTCTCATTTCTTATCCAAATAAGGTGTATGATATATGAAATTAAAGATATAGATGTTAAATATAACATATAAAAAATTCCAGATAAATCTATATTGTGTACTGCTTGAAGTCACGAAAACACTAAGAGATGTCAGTGTAGAATTTTGAGCTTGTTGGCAGCCTTAGAGTGTTATTATTAAAATGCTATAACTAGAGTTTTAGAACTCCAATTGAAGCATGTGATGCCTTGTTAGAAAGCTTAGGAAGTCTAGTTTAACATACTAAAATATGGGAATTTAATGACTTTTAGATTAGCACAGGTTATAGGAAGAATCGAATCATATGTGGTGAGAAATCTTGTAGTTATGATGTTCTTGAAAAGTGTTTTTTGTATGATGATGAAATCTTGATGTTTTGTGGCATAATTGCATGACATGAGTTATGTAGCTTTAAATTTCATTATGCATGTCATGTGCATTAAGAAAGATAAAAAGATAAGACCTGAAGGGTGATACAGTTAAGCTGAGCACGACCCTAATGGTGCCCAACAGGTGATACAGTTAAGCCGAGCACGACCCTAAGGGAAACACTAAAGAAAGATAATACCTAAAGGGTAATACAGTTAAGCTGAGCACGACCCTATAGGACACCAAAGGGTGATATAGTTAAGCTGAGCACGACTATGCGGGAGTAACCTAAGTCTAGTAATGATCTCATTGTCTAGTTTAGGGTATTAAAGAAGAGATTAATAAAGAAAAACTATGCATTGTCATGATTTATGCTTGCACTATTAATGAAATATGAGATTATTGAAAATATAATGAATACCTAATCAAATAAACCAAGAAGGGGGGGGGGGTGAATTGGTTTTTCCTCCTTTTTAAAATTTTCTTACAAAAAAAACGTACAGCGCAAGAATTTATATGGATCGTATCTCAAACAAAACCAATTTAGAAAAGCAATCTTCTTCACCAATCAATCAACTCTGGTGCAAAATCAAAGTTTGAATGATAAGCAAATTGAATACTACAAGAATTTAATTAAACATAAACTGAAACTTAAATGCACAAAAGTTTATACTGGTTCACCTCTCAACCCTGGAGGCTACATCCAGTTTATCTTCCAACCCAAACAAGGTTAGAGTTCCACTATAACAAATCTTAGTTCTTTACAAGCAAGCAACAAGGTTTCTTTCACCTACCCTAGGCAAAACTCAAAATCTACTTCCTAGATTTCTCAAAAGACCAAGAACCAGAGAACCCTTCTCTGTTCTTCCCCTAGAAAACCCTTTCTAGATATGCTTTAAAGAACCCCAAATGTTATATGGAAAATCAACAAAGATTACAACAAGTAGTAACAACAAAACAAAAGCTTAAGGTTCAAGAAAGGTATCACCTCATTTTCCTTTGCAGCTAAAATGATATGTATGAATTAAACAACCTGAAATGAAGTCTAATATGCTTTCTTAAATCTTCTTTTATCACAAACTTGCATGAATAATCACTCACAATGAGTCTCTTGACTAAGCACCCATGTAGATTCTAACACAATTGAACAACTCTCTTATTTCTGACTTTTAGAACTCTTAGAGAATGTAAAACATAAGGTAGATACGAGTGCTCTCTTTCTAATGTCTTAATTTTCAAAGACACAACTTTTCTATTTATAAAAAAACTGATTCAACAGATTGTAATCGATTATTTCGCTAAGGTAATCGATTATTTTAACTATGGTAAACGATTATTCCGTCTTTATAATCAATTAAATTGTTCATAACAAATCTGGAAATCTTGAACGAACACAATAATCGATTATATTACCAATTAATCGATTACGTCAGTAAAGCATAGTTTCTTGATACTCATAAGTAATCGATTATATTCCATTTTAATCGATTACGCCAGAACATGAGCAAAACTCAACAAAGCATGTTTAATCGATTACAATTATTTGGTAATCGATTAAGTCAGTTGATCATGTTGTGCTACATTATGCAGATGATTTATGTAATCGATTATTTACTCAGATAATCGATTAAACCAGTGAGTTCCCAAATCTGTGTCAAGCTTATTTAATCGATTACAAGAAAATGGTAATCGATTAAACTGTTCTTAAATCATTTTCCAGAAATTCAAACAAGTTGGTAATCGATTATATGGCTCAAGTAATCGATTAAAATAGTGTAAAATCATTTTATACTTGTTTTAAATGCACTTATGTAATCCTATTACTTTGCTCATACTAATATAATTAAAAACCTATTAATGAATGTATGAATGCATGATTTACCTAAGAGCTGCAGAGGATTATAAGGATTTAACTCATGAACCAAGCTTTAACCAAAATTACAAATGCCATCATATTGAGTGGGCATGTAAAATATCAAAACACAATTGCTTTCATCATCCTTGATTCTTTAGCTTCAGCTTCTTGATTCTAACAATTATTTTGAAGTGTTTGTGAATAAAATGAAACTAATTAGGGTTATACGTTTATGAAATTAAAATCAACTATGATTGATCTCATGTTTTCTAAATAAACTGAAGTAGCTGGAATGATGACAATGACACTGTATGATAAGTCAGTTTTCACCTACTAGGAATTCTTTGGAATTCTCATTGTTTTAGTGTGTTCTCGTGTCATTCCAGACAGGTAAATCGGGATGAGTAGTTACAAACTGGAGACAAACTGGAAAACTTCTTTTAATGTTGCAGATTTGTTGTATTTTCCTATATGCTTTGTAGTATATGGACATTAATATTATTGTATGAAATATTATTCACAAGTTATTACTAAGTTTGTAATTTATTAAAGATACCAACATGTCTCAACAGGCTCTATATAAGCGTAATTTTCATAACACAGTTAAATTTCTAATATTGAGATAAGTTTGTCTCAATCGATTTTGGTTAAAAATTTTACGTTAGAAAAGTTAACATCTTCTAGTTACATATTATGACCTAGGCATAATATAGTAATTGGAAGGTTGTTACAAGTGGTCTACCGATCACATTACACCCCCATAAATCTTGTGGTTATCATTGTTTTGCGCTAATAGGCCATGCGTGCACATGGTATTCATGAATGCTATAGAGATTTCGCCGCTATCTCAAGCAAGTGGCTTTGCTTGACACTTATATAGGTGATTTCATCAAGTGTATGCTACAAGTATACACCACCCATAAGGGACACAAAATTCATTAAAAAGCTTTAAGTTTAACCTCTCAGTAATGCAATATCTAGCTTTTTCTCACACCATAGGAATGGACTAAAATTATTTAAGTCTCATTCCCCTTAATATTTCGCATATTAGCTTCTTACCCAGGGGTTTCGTCAGAGGGTTTGCCAAATTTCCTCCTGACTTTATATGGCCAATGGAAATTGTTCCATCCTTTAGCATCTACTTTACCACATTATGTCTCAATTCTATATGTTTGTTTTTTCCATTAAAGGTTTTGTCTTTCGCTATGGCTATCACCAATTGGTTATCATAGTGCATTGACATTGACAGGGTTGGTTTCATTCCCAAAGGAATGTAGGCTAAGAAGTTTTTCAACCACTCATACTCACTACCAGCTAACTCCAGAGCTACGAACTCTAATTCCATAGTTGATCTTACAATTATGGATTGTTTGGCTAATCTACATTCAACCGTACCAACACTAAGTGTGAATACATAACCACTGGTTGATTTTGTCTCATATGAATCGGAGACCAGTTAGCATCACTATACTCTTCCAGTACAGTGGGAAATCCAATATACTCAATACCATATTCCATGATACCTCTCAAGTATCTCATAAGTCTCATAAGAGCTTCCAAATGGTCTTGATTAAGACTATGAACATATCTACTGAGTCTGCCTACTGTGTTAGTATGTAGGTGTCCTAGAGACAATCTAATTTATTAGTTGAACACCTTGTACTATTTATTATTTCAAGATTAATAAGAGCAAAATTTATCATTATCATATTTATGTCTCACCTATATTTATAACAATATGCGTTTAAAGATAAAGGCCCTAGGAGTAGAACAAGTGTACACTCGAGGATCTATGATAGGGATCATGATCATGAGGATTCGAGGACACTACATGTCTATTGCCTAAAGCTTGTTCCTAGTCTTGAATAATCAAGAAAGGACATTGATGATCTCAGTAAGACTAGTACGATATCTTCTACTTGTATAGAGATACAAGGTAGGGACCTCATGGAATGCAGGCACGGTGATGCCTTAGCTGATGTCGTAGGTGGATCTGTTGGGGAACAGATGACACTGAACCGACCCATCGAGAGACTCCACAAGGATTCTTTAAAATATCATTGGATTTGTAAAGTCTCTCATCGTTTGGTAGTGCGGATCGTCCTAGACTTGAGGATGTCATCAAATACTATGTCTTAGGGTTATACTTTGCCTATACGACTCTATCTGCCTGAAAATGGGGAGAACAGTGTACTCTTAGGTATAACCTAAATACATGAGTATAAATGGGCATGTCAAAAGGACTCACAATCCCCTATGAGGGATTATTCGTTCACAAGACTGGCAGGGCTTGGATGACTTCTAGTTGACTTGGGAATCTATGCATAGTAAGAGATCATGAGGAGTCGTGATCTGTCTTAGAGTCAATAGAAGAAGATTCCTAGTTCCTGTGAAAAGATATATTTAGTCAATAAAGAGAGATTATACTTTATCCTTGCTCTCAACTAAATATGAATGACGATGTGAGGGATGATGAAGACATGGTATCCAAATTAGAAAGGTAGATCACTTGATCAACTCAATTAGTTCTGGGGTCGCAAAGCATTGCTAGTGTCTTATGTGGTCATTAAATGAATTGGGCCCATTAAAAGAGTTTAATTGGTCCAAGTTTATTTATGTTAGTGACTAATTGGGCTTAATGGGTCACACACAAAGGTTATTCTTTGTTGCAAGTTATAGCGAGTTTGGGCCAATAATTAGTTATTGGACTTTATCAAGACTATGAGTTAAATTGGGTTAGAGTTGGACTTCAAGCCCACTTGAATCATGCACCCTATTTGGGGCATTGGTGGTGAAATTGGTTTCTCCACTAATAGGCCCAAATGTGTTAACAGGCCTGATAGGCCTTGGGCCATAAATCCTAGTAAGTCAAGGAGTTGACTTGGTTTCTGTAACACCCTGAAATTTTGATAACTAAAAGTGTATGATTAGTGTATGTGTTGTGTTATTTGATTGTTTGATAAGTTTGAATTATTTGAATGATTGTGTAGATTAACCTTGTGCAATTGCTTGGTATAGATGTTAAGTTATGTAACTTTGTTTGATTTATTTTTGTAATGCAAGAGGGGTAGTTTGGCTTGTAACATGCTTCAGTAAAACTACAATTCCAGATTTGTTAACCGTTGGATCGTCTTCAAATTTTGACAGTTGCTTCCCAACACATTTCTGCATCGTTTGACCATTGGGATCTTTATGAGCTGCTCTTTGGGAGAGCAAAGTCACGCTTAGCACAACTCCACAAAATTTCCTGATAGAGAGGAAATTGCGCTGAGTGAGCCAGTGCGCGTTAAGCGATACCTGCATGCACGCTGAGTGAGAAAATACATGCTAAGCAAGCCTGTGGGGTTATAAATATGCCCAAGAGTGCACAAAATGCATTTTTCTCAATTTTCTCTCTCTAAACTCACTCAAAACCCTAAAACCACCCCTTCCACCACCCTAGACCACCAGCAACCACCACAGGCCACCATTGCATGCCACAGAACCACGATGCGGAGAAGAACCTCGTAATCGGAGTGAAATCTTCGACACTTCTCTCAAAGCTTTGGTAGAGGATAGAACTTCTAAATCCTTCTTTCTTGGTTTCCTTGAGGTAATCTTAGTTCCCTTTGTCTTCTTCTAGCTAGTTTAAGCTTCTCTTGGTGTCTTTTGTGTTTTGGGTACCTTTGTTGGGAGTTTTGCATATCCATTGAAAACCCATTGAAAATGAGATGTTGTAAAAGTCTCCTTTTTATGAAATTGATGTCATTTTTGTGATCCTTGTTGAGTTCTGGTCACATTGGTGTGATTGAAATTTCAAATTGATGTCTTTTGATATGAACTCCTAAAAACACCGTTTAGCCCATTTTTTATTTGAGTGGGTATTTGACCCCAACTGTTAACTTTTATCTTTCCTTTAGATTCTATACTAAATTTTCTTCAATTTGGTATGTAGACTGTGTTCGGACAAGCATGCATTTTGAAGGATCGTGACATAACACCGCTAGGTTGTAATAGGGAGAACTCTTGGTTAGGTAAGGGGAGTTTATTATGTTGGTAATAGTTTATATACCATAGTTGGGGGTCAGGGAGTCCAACTATGAAGATATTTGCTTGTCCCTGCTGTGTGCTGGTTTTTCAAGAGAAACTAAGTTTTTAACTAATGGGATGCGATGTACTTATGATTGATTGTGTATTTGTACGTGTATGTGTTCATTTTCAAAACAAAAGATGTTTTTAACGAATGGGATGCGATGTATTTATTTTGATGTTGCTGATGATAGTTAAATTGAGATGTTGTGGAAATGAATTAATGAGGTTTATGTGGTTTGTGATGCTTAAATGATATAATGATGATGTGATTTATGATGTTTAATGAGATGATGATGAAATGGTTGTTGATGTTGAATGAGATGAAGTTGATGTCTATGAGGATAATGTTGAAATAAGATGAATTTGATATATATATGCTGATGATATTGAGATGATGTGATGTGTATGTATACTGATACCCATAGGGGTGCATGATTGGTCATCCTTGCGGGGAAAGATTTGTTCTTGGCCATGATCATGCATTGATGGTGCCCACGGTTATCGTTATGTGATATGGATATACATGGATACCCATTAGGATGTATGACTGGTCATCCGTGTGGGGAAGGATTTGTTCCTGGCCATGGTCATACATTGATTGTGCCATGGTTGTATGCTATGTATATACATGTGCGGTGCAATGATCGGTTGGTTATCCTTGTGGGGAAGGATTTGTTCCTAGCCAAGGTCAGTGCATCGATGAGCCCACATTGGTGTGTTAGGTATGTACATTGGGGGTGTATGACTGGTCATCCTTGTATGGAAGGATTTGTTCCTGGCCTTGGTCATACATTGATGATGCTCATGTTTCATACTTCATGTGCATGGATGGAAATAGAATGAAGGCACGCGCATACCTGTGGGTTTCATTGGGCTGAGAATGCTGGTACTAAGGGATCATCAGGTTTGGAATTCCCTAGCGATGCTGACTGATCATCGGGGGGGGGGGGATGGCCAGTGCACGACAAGGTGGCCCTGATAGGCAATGAATCATTTTTCTTGTGAGAGGCTATTTCTGGGATATGGTACCACATTGTATGCTACTAGATGAGTCAGGTGCATGCATCATTCTGAGTATGATTGTTTGAGTTATGAGATGAATTGGATGATTGATTTGTAGGATGTGTATTGGGTTGATGCATTTCTAGTAAGGATTGTGGTTGTTATCGTTGTTCCCTTCTAATTATTGTCACCTGATACTTGTTGTTTATGTATAATAAACTCACCCTTGCATTTGTTTTGTACCGTGTGTTTGGTACCTGTGATGATCGCGAACCTTTGTTCGTGTGAGTAGATGAGTAACCTTAGGTGACTCTGGAGAGAGATTCTTTTTCATAGGAGCCGCCAAGCCGACGTGATGGTGTTGGGTTTCTTTTTGGAAAAGAGTCGTGTTATGTTAATCAACTCTTTCTTAGTTAGTTCTTTGACTTTTTGTTAGATATGTAATTTTAGGTGTATATACATGTAAAACTAAAAGAAGTTCTGACATGTACTAATTTAATATATATGTGCATATGTGTTTAATTATGTAATTGTAATATATATATGATAATTGTATTATCGCAAAAAAATTTACCATCATTTTCATAATCAAATTAATGAAGTTTTCATTAAAAGTTAAATTTTGTAAGGTAAGAGTTGACGATATAGTAGCGACGAGGCAGGTCGTTACATTAGTGGTATCAGAACAGGTCGAACCTTTCGATCGGTGAGTTATGAGTCTGCTATGTTTCTCTGTGCTTTCTATGGTTACTTGTTGGATGTTTGATGCTTAGAGTGATTGACTGTTTTGTAGTTGTTTGGATTGCTTTTGTGTGAAACTTGCATACATTGTTGTGATGCATATGTTGTGGAGATTTCTTGGAGTGGTCATAGCATATTTGTATTTCTGATGTCTATTATACCATATGTTTCAATGCCTTGTCATGAGTTATCAGACTGGCCATCTAGGTAATTTGTGAAGTGTAGTGGAACATTATGGCAAGTAGTCAGGAATACAAAGAGTGAAGTATAGATGTGGAATTATATTGTCTTGTGTTTTGGTGTGTATATTCCTTCCAGGTTTTCACTTCTTGGTGTGTGCAGAAAGTGATGGCTGGTAGGAATGATCATGCCATAGCTGATGCTCTCCAAGCCTTAACTCAGGCTCTGGGGAATCAGAATAGAGGGAAAGCTGTTGGAGCTACTGAGTATCAAGGGTTGGATAATTTTCAGCAAAATAATCCCCCTACTTTCAATGAAGGATACAACCCTGATGGTGCTCAGAGCTGGATAGGGGAGGTTGAAAAGATCTTCCGAGTTATTGCATGTCCAGAGGAGCAGAATGTTGCTTTTGGCACCTACACTCTAACAGAAGAAGCTGAGTATTGGTGGGAGAAAACTCGCCAATGCTTTGAAGCTGAAGGTCAAGCTGTGACCTGGGAAACCTTTAAGAGGGCATTTCTGGAAAAGTATTTTCCTGAAGATGTTAGGAACAAGAAAGAGATGGAGTTTCTGAAGCTTAAGCAGTGGAATATGACGGTAGCTGAGTATGCAACTAAGTTTGAAGAACTGGTGAGGTATTTCCCTTATTACCAAGGAAGAGATGGTGAAAGTTCTAAGTGTGTGAAGTTCCTGAATGGCTTGTGACTTGAGGTGAAGCAAGCAGTGAACTATCAAGGTGTCCGCCAGTTCCCACTGTTGCTTAATATGTGTAGGATATGGGATGAGGCCTCTCGAGACAAGGCAGCATATTATTGGAGTACAAGTCTAATGAAGAATAAGAAGATCAGGCCTCAAAACCGTGGAAAACCATACCTAACCCCTCCTAAGCAATATGGTCACTGTCCTAACAACCAAAGGACCGCTGCTATAGGATTTCCCAGTGTTAGTGGTAACAAACCCACTACTTTTCTGACTCATATCATTTGTTTCAAATGTGGTAAGCTAGGACATGTTTCTTCAGACTGTGTGCAAAAAGATCTGATTTGTTACAACTGCAAGCAAAATGGTCACTTTCATAGGGATTGCCCATATCTCAAGGATGAGCAGAGTGGTGGAGGCCTGAAGGACTAAACCGGACATCCGAAAGCCACGGGAAAAGTCTTTACTCTTAGTGGTGTTGAAGCTTCGAAATCTAAAGATCTAATCCAAGGTAAATGTTTCATAAGCTAGATTCTGTTCCTTGTGCTTTTCGACTCCAGTGCGACCTGTAACGCCCCCTCAGCTGGAAGGGTCATTACTAACCACAAACTCACATTCAAGCAGATAATCAATAAGAGTTTAAGCAATTTGGAAGCACATACTAAAAGTGACATCACCAAATGTCATCATTATATACACTGTACATATAATATGGTGGATATATATCAAAGTTTCTCTGTACAGTACAAAACTATACAAATATCCCATCAG
>QARZ01038898.1:20510-31588 GCA_013407115.1 Glycine latifolia
TTGTGTGTTGTTTCTGAATCTTTCATTCTCATATTAATTGTTTCTTAATTCATTGTGTGCTTTGATTAATCAGTTTTGATTCATTGAAGTCTAAGGGGCTGAGTTGATTGATTGAATAAGGTTTCTTGGTTTTGAAATGTGATAAAGATCCTTTTAGAAACTCTGATTTGAACTAAAGAATTTTTGATTTACCAAGGTCTAACCAATTCACCCCCCCTCTTGGTTAAGTGTGAAGTATTCATATCATTTTCAGGAACTAGGGGGCATAGCACTTTGTTTGGAACTCCCTTGTGACTCAGGGCTGATCACCATGGGAGGGAGCGACCAGTGCACGACAGGGTGACCTCGACGAGCTACTGCATCATTTTCCTGAGAAGGGCTATTTCCATGAGGATGGTACCACATTGCATGCTGATAGATGAGTCAGGTGCATGCATCATTCCGTGCATGATTGTTTAAGTTGAGAAATGCATTGGATGATTGGTTTGTTGAGTGTGTATTGGATTGATAGAATTTTGGTAATAATTGTGATTGTGATTGTGATTGTTGTTTCGTTTCCAATTGTGGTTACTTGATAATTGTTAATTGTATATAATAAACTCACCCTTGCATTTGTTGTACCGTGTGGTTGGTACCTGTGATTGTCGCAAACCTTCGTTCGTGTGAGCAGATGAGCAGCCTTAGGTGACTCTGGAGGGAGATTCTTTTTGGTTGGAGCCGCCAAGCCGACGTGATGACGTTGGATTTCTTTTTGGAGAAAGAGTTGTGTTTTGTTAATCAACTCTTTCTTAGTTAGTTCGTTGGCTATGTGTTAAATATGTAATTTTAGGTGCATATACATGTAAAACTAAAGGAAGTTCTAACATATGGATGACATGTATTGATTTAATATATATATGTACATATGTGTTTAATTATGTAATTGTAATATATGTATGATAATTGTATTATCGCGAAAAATTTACCATCATTTTCATAATCAAATTAATAGAGTTTTTATTAAAATTTGAGATTTGCACGATTAAGAGTTAGTGATATCGTAGCGACAAGGTAGGTCGTTACAGTTGTAGGCTGTGTATGTACATGTGGGGTGCAATGACCGGTTGGTTACCCTTATGAGGATGGATTTGTTCTTAGCCACGGTCAGTGCATCGGTGAGCCCACATTGGTGTGTTATGTATGTACATGGGGGGTGCATGACGAGTTACCCTTGCGAGGAAGGATTTGTTCCAAGCCGGGTCATGCATTGATGATGCCCATGTTTCATACTTCATTTGCATGGATGGAAATAGAATGAAAGCACGCGCGTACCTATGGGTTTCAGTGGGATGAAAACGTAGGTACTAAGGGGTCATCAGGTTTGGAATTCCCTAGCGACGCTGGCTGATCACCGGGGGGGGGGGCAATGGCCAGTGCACGACAGGCTGGCCCTGATAGGCGGTGAATCATTTTTCCTGTGAGAGGTTATTTCCGGGATATGGTACCACATTGCATGCTGATAAGCGTTTGTCGTATCGCTTCAAAACAATTAAACTATGCTAATTCTGTATCACAGGATTAACCTAGGTCGACTCAGAGACACAATCAATATGGTTCCAACTTCAATTCATTAGTACATAAAAGGGGATTTTTGTCGAACAGTTTGCAGGCGCAAAGTAAAAATTGCAAAAACACAAACTACGATTAAAGATTAATGCAGAAACTAACAGAATTGATAACAAGTAATGTAAAAAAGATTAAAGAGAATCAATCCAATTCACCAAACCAAGCTATTCGAATCATCACCGTTCTCAGAAATTTATCCTTTTGTTAAAGTTCATTCAATTTCATTAGAAGCAGTTCAATCGAATTAACCCCTAAATTAATTGAAACAACAACCCTAATTGAAATATCATCCAATTAATCTGTGATTTATATTCAAAATTAGGAAATGAATCCATAACCTAATCTGCTTTCAATCCTAAACGCATTCATAATCATGAAAACAGAATAGCAATTGAAGAAGAAAGTGAACATTCACAGAATTTGAAATACTAAACCAGAACTCAAATTCTTCTCTTGCTTGGGTTGGATCCTTGGATTGATTGATTATTTAGCCTTCCATGATCATCATCAATGAAAGCCCCATGAAATAAGTGCATGAAAATGGAAGAAGGGAAAATGAAAATGAAGAACAATGAAGAACAAGGAAGAACAGTTGAGAGGAAATAAGAGAAATAGTTTTGATTCTAAAAACTTAAAAAGAGAAATGTAAAACTGTTTTTGCAAAATGAAAAAATGTAAAGTAATAATTCCTCCTAATGTCACTAATATATAGTGACTGAGTCTGAAGAAAAGAATGGGCCATGAACAACCCATCAATTCTAGTTATTTATGCTATTTACACCAATAAAAGTCCAACTCACAGCCCAAAATACAAGTGCAGTGGTTTTGATTTCAAAGCCTAAAATGACCCTCCAAATGGTAGAATTGGCCTCAGCTTATTTCTGGCAAACTTGTAGATCTTTTCGTTATCTTTCCAAGTACTACAAGAACTCTCAATTTGGAGTTCTGTAGAGCTTTGTAGGTCCTGTACAAGGAAGATATGTCAAGTGAGCATCAAATCTGAAAATACACAACAATTAGCAATTAAGCCCACTAACTTGCCTAAGACAAAAACTGAATTAGAATGAGAAAAGAAAAGTCCAAGAGAAGTCAAATAAGCTAAGAATGATAGAAAAATATTTAACTAAAGGCACTCCATCAAAATACCCCACACTTAAACATTTGCACTCCTGGGCAAAACTAAAAGAAAGACTAAGAGAAAATTTCAAATTAAAGTAAATCAAAAATTTAAAGAAAAGTATGAACAAGGCACACATATTTTTCAATGAATCATAACAATGTACAAAAGTGAGAAAGATGAAAGACGGAAGAATGACATTACGATAACAAACAATCCATGAAAACATGATCACAAAGTGCAAAGTGAGAAAGTAGTCAAGTTTAGAATTAAGAATGTACCAAGGTGATAGAAATCTCTCAAAGGGCAACACTCAACCTCATATAATGTGTATGGCTTTGTGTTTACACTCAAACACCACATGTAACTAGCACATCCAAGTATTGACAAGACTCTAATTCATTCAACTTGAAATACACATGCATCAAAAGATCAAAAGGACTTTATTAGCTTGTAATGAATGGCTTAGGTAAAGGTGGATAAGAAAAGGATATTTAGGCTAAAACTAAGAGAAAAGAGGGTCAATGGGGAGCAAGCCAACAAGTTAAAAGAGGGGTAGAAACAAAGAAATGAGATTTAAAGGAATTTACAAGGATGAAAATCAACCATAACAACTTTTATTGCATTTTATTTTTCTTTTTATTTTTCTTTGCTTTTCTTTTTCCTTGTTTATGCATTTTTTTTTCTCTATTTGAACGTTTGCTTTGTAAACTATTTCTTTTCTTTTCTATTCTTTTCTCATCATCATTTTTTTTCAAATCAAAACAAAAGCAAATAAAAATACCCCACACTTGTTTGAAACCCATTCCCAAAACAACTCCAAAGCCCCTTTCCTCCCTAAAGCTAGGATAACATGGTTTTCCATTTTTTTAGTTTGCAATGAGCTATATAAGAAAGAAAAGGCTAAAGGCTCAAAAAGGGGTGACAAAGGATATCAACACAAGGATAGGTTTATTTGGCTAGTGACTAAAAGAAAGAAGGCCTAAATCATCTCAATCAAAGCATGTGCAACAAGGAATGTCAAAAGAAGCAAGGCAAAACATAGAGTAATCTAGCACAAGGGTGAATTCACACATGAAAGAACATAACCACAAAGTCTCAAAAACTCACAAGGCATAATTCTATCACACATGATTCATCTTAAATTCTATTTCTCAAACCTACTTATCACTTCAACAATTGCAACAATGATTCACATCAAGCATGAAACCTCTCAATCCAACCAAATTTTTAACATTTCTCACAATTTATGCAAGTTAGAAATCCTATGAAAAACATGAAAAAGTGCCTAAATTGAATAAAAACAGCAACATAAACAGACAGAAAATAGAAACATACAGACTCAAAAACTAAAACAGACAGATAAACAAAAAGGTAAGCAGAAAACAGACAATATAACCAGAAAACAGATTTTGGAATCCTTCACCCCCCACTTGAAATGCACATTGTCCTCAATGTAAGCATGCAAAGAAATGCAAACAAAGAGACAACAAATAAAAGAAGGGAAAAGGAAACTCCCGAAATGTCATTCAAGATGCTTCATCACACAAAATTGGCAAGACCAAAGAGATGTCCGCCACAAGCTCCTCCTCCACTTGAGGGCTCTCATGAAATACTTTGAGTTGGTGATCATTGACCTTGAAGACTTTGCCGGTAACTTCATTTTTAATCTCAACTGCACCATGGGCAAAAAATTAGTAATAACAAAAGGTCCATCCCATCTAGATCGAAGTTTACCGAAAATAAGCTTTAAGGAGAGAATTAAACAAAAGCACTTTTTGGCCACTATGGAACTCCTTTCTAAGAATCCTAGAGTCATGAAATCTCTTCACTCTCTCTTTGTAAATCTTGGAATTCTCATAGGCTTCTAAGCGGATCTCTTCAAGTTCTTGCAACTGAAGCTTCCTTACCCGCTTCATCAAATGCCATGTTACAACTCTTCACCGCCCAATAAGCACGGTGCTCAATCTCCACCGGTAGGTGGCATACCTTACCAAAAACCACCCTATAGGGAGACATCCCCAAAGGTGTCCGATAAGCGGTCCTGTGAGCCCATAAAGCACCACCTTCTGTAACACTTGCTTGATCTCTCTATTAAAAACCTCTGCTTACCCAGTAGTTTGGGGATGATAAGCTGTAGCAACTCTATGCACAACCCCATACTTCTGAAGCAAGGATGCCAATGACCGGTTACAGAAATGGCTCCCCTGGTCACTGATAATGGCTCTAGGCACACTAAACCTGTAGAAAATGTTGGATCTCACAAAATCCACAACAACTTTAGAATCATTAGTTCTGGTGGCCTTAGCCTCAACCCATATAGAAACATAATCAATAGCAAGCAAAATATATGAAAAACCATGAGAGACAGGAAATGGACCCATAAAATCAATACCCCAGACATCAAAAATCTCACAAAAAATAAGGGGTTGCTGAGGCATCTCATGTCTATGTGTAATGATTCCTCCTGCTCTCTGACACTTTTTACAAGTGGTGGTAAAGTGATGAGCATCTCTAAACAGGGTGGGCCAAAAGAACCCACAATCTAATACCCTCCTAGCGGTCCTCTAAGGACCAAAATGACCTCTGGTAGGTGTGCCATGACAAAACTGAAGAATAGACTGAATCTCATGATCAGGCACACACCTTCGGATCACTTGGTCACTACCAAATCTCCACAAATAAGGATCATCCCAAACATAATATTTAGCATCACTCTTAAGTTTATCTATTTGGGACCTAGATGCATGAGGTAGAACAACAGATGCAACAATGAAATTAACAATGTCAGCAAACCAAGGTGTGACATGTGATGAATGCAAATGCATCAAATGCTCATCAGGGAAATTATCACGAATGGGAAAAGACTCAAGAGGTCATTCAATCCTGCTCAAGTGATCAGCAACCAAGTTTTCTACACCACTTTTGTCCTTAATCTCGAGGTCAAACTCCTGAAGAAGAAGCATCCACCTGATCAATCTAGGTTTAGCATCAGGCTTCTTCAACAAGTACTTCAAAGCTGCATGGTCAGTAAAGACAGTGATATGGGAGCAAAGCAAATAAGATCAGAATTTATCTAAAGCAAAAACAATAGCTAAAAGCTCATTCTCAGTGGTGGTGTAGTTAACTTGGGCTGCATCTAAAGTGCGTGAAGCATAAGCAATGACATGGGAGAGTTTACCAACTCTCTGTGACAACACAGCCCCAAGTGCATAATTAGAGGTGTCACACATCAGCTCAAAGGGAAGCTCCCAATCTGGTGGCTGCATGATGGGAGAGGTAGTAAGCTTCTTCCTCAATCCCTCAAATGCCTCTTTGCAAGGACGGTCAAATGCTACGTCCTTTTAGAGAAGCTTGGACAATGATAATGCAATCTTACTAAAATCTTGAATGAATCTCCTATAAAAACCTGCATGTCCAAGAAAAGAACGTACTTCCCGCATAGAAGCGGGGTAAGGCAAAGAAGTAATCACATCAATCTTGGACTTATCGACCTCAAGACCTCTACTAGAGACCAAATGCCCTAAGACTATAGCCTCATGCACCATAAAATGGCATTTCTCAAAGTTAAGAATAAGGTTAGTCTTAATACATCGGTCAAGCACTCTAGAGAGACTATCCAAACATGCATCAAAAGAGGAACCATAAACAGTGAAATCATCCATAAACACCTCCATGCAACTCTCTAATAAATCAGAGAAGATGCTTACTATGCACCTTTGGAAGGTGCCAGGTGCGTTGCATAGGCCAAAAGGCATCCGGGTGTAAGCAAATGTGCCAAATGGACAAGTGAATGTGGTCTTGTGTTGATCCTCTGGTGCAATATGAATCTGCATGTAATCAGAAAAACCATCAAGAAAGCAATAATGTGATTTACCTGCCAACCTCTCTAAAACTTGATCAATGAAGGGAAATGGTCCTTGCGAGTGGCCTGGTTGAGTCTCATGTAATCAATGCAAACTCGCCAACTGTTGACCACTCTAGTTGGAATCAGCTCATTATCTTGATTCTTCACAACTGTGAGACCCAACTTCTTAGTAACCACTTGGACAGGTGAAACCCAAGTGCTATCTGAGATGGGATAGATGATCCCTGCAGCTAGTAGCTTTGTCACTTCCTTCTTCGCCACATCCAGAATAGTGGGATTCAGCCTCCTCTGTGGCTGCCTCACCGGCCTAGAGTCATCCTCCAAAAGTATTCGATGCATGCATATAGAAGGATTAATGCCAGGAAGGTCAGCAAGGGTCCATCCAATGGCCTTTTTGTTGCCTCTCAAAACATGCAATAGCTTCTCTTCATGCTCAAGTAACAGACTACTAGATATGATGACTGGAAGCTACTGAGCATCATCTAAATATACATATTTGAGGTGCTCAGGTAGTGACTTCAGCTCCAAGGAAGGTGGTTGAATGGTGGAAGGCAAAGAAAGACTGGAGGCTGAGGGAAGTGGGATAATAGCCTCAAAACCTGTATTTGTACCTGCAACACAATCAAAGTGAAGTGCAGAGGAAATCTCTGCACAAATACTACATGCAACAACAGAATCATCACAGGTACAATTATAAAAACCAAGATCAAATCAGAAAAATCAGAAAATAAATTAGAAATATCTACACTATCTACTACAACATCAATGATATCAAGAAGAAGGACAGAATGTTCCTCTACAGGATGTCTCATGGCCTCAAAAATGTTAAACTGGGCAACGCCATCACCAAAATCCATGGATAAAGTTCCTGCATACACATCAATTTTAGTCCTCGCTGTCATCAAGAATGGTCTTCCTAAGATTAATGTGGAACCATGACTAGAAGACTCATTCTCCATATCCAAAATATAAAAATCCGCAGGAAAAATCAAATTATTAACTCGTACCAACACATCTTCAATAAGTCCAAGTGGAAGCGCAACACTCCTGTTGGTCAAGTGAATGACAACACCAATGGGTTTCAACTCACCAAGGTGTAGTGATCTGTAAACTGATGTGGGCATAACATTAATGGAGGCTCCAAGATCACACATGGCATCTACAAAAGTAATATCTCCAATGGTGCATGGAACAGCGAAAGTGCTAGGATCCTTGCACTTCTGTGGCAAGGTGGATAGTGGCATGGAATCAACAATCTTGCCCTGTATGAGTGCAGATACAGTCCTGCCCATCTTCACTTGCTCATCTCCCTTCAGCTTCCTCTTATGAGTGCATAAATCCTTCAAAAACTTTGCATATTTCGGAATCTGTTTGATGGCATCCAATAGGGGAATGTTAAGTTCAACCCTCCTGAAAATATCAAGCAAATCATAATCAAATTCCACTTTCTTTGCAGAAATGGATCTAAAAGGAAAAGGTAGAGGAATTAGATTTAGCACCAACAACTGTTGAATCTGAAAGCTCCTTGCCACTCCTCAAGGTAATGGCATTCACACTCTTTGGATTAATCACTGGTTGTGTTGGAATGTTGCCAGAACCTTGCTATTGCATCTGGTTGACAGTTGCAGCTAACTGTCCAATTTGAGTCTGGAGGTCTTGGATGGTGGCACTGACATTGTGTTGAAACTGAAGGTTGGTGGTGGCCATTTGCTTCATCAAGTCCTCCAAAGAAGGTCTAGAACTGGTCGGCACAGGTTGTGTAGGTGTAGATGCAGGTTGCTGGAACTGTGGCTGTTGTCTAAATGGGGGAGGCTGGTATTTGGTGGTGGCAGGCTGGAAGTGCTGCTGTGGAGGTCTAAAGGGTTGCTGCTGTGGTGAACTAGGACCATACCTCAAATTTGGATGATCTCTCCAACCAGGATTATAAGTGTTGGAGTAAGGATTATACTACTGTTGAGGTCTAAATGGTTGTCCAGGTTGCATGGCAGAAACTTCAGCAGCTTGTTCTGTCTCTTGGAGAGTGGGACATGCATCTGTTGGATGATTAGGCGCACAACAGATACCACAAAGTCTTGGTTGGTTGGCTGGCATCACATTCTGTTGTTGACCAATAGCAAGCTGCCTCACAAGGGATGTCAACTCTGTCAATTTGTTCTCCAACCTCTGGTTATCAGCAACCATAGAAACAGAAACTTCATTTGCAGCCTTGGATGCAGCAACACCTCTAGTACCAAATTGTTGATAATTGGCTGCCATGTTAGAAATCAATTGCCTTGCAGCAAAAGGGTCTTATCCATCAAAGCGCCTCCACTAGCTACATCTATCATACTCCTGTCCATCAACATCAAACCTTCATAAAAATACTGAATTAATAATTGCTCACTGATTTGATGGTGAGGGCATGTAGCACACAGCTTGTTGAATCTCTCCCAGTACTCATACAATGTCTCACCAGCTAGTTGTCTTATACCACAAATCTTCTTCCGGATGGATACTGTTCTGGATGCTGGAAAGAATTTCTCTAGAAATCTTCTCTTCATATCTGTCCAAGTGTTGATAGGATCTGGTTGAAGGTACAACCAGTCCTTGGCAACACCATCTAGTGAAAAAGGAAATGCTTTCATCTTGACATAATCCTCATGAATGTCATGTGGTCGCATGGTGGAACACACTACATGAAACTCCTTAAGATGCTTGTGTGGATCTTCACCTGCAAGACCATGAAACTTTGGAAGCAAATGGATCAGTCCAGATTTTAGCTCATAACTGACCTCAGTCTCAGGATATTGAATACACCAAGGTTGGTAAACAACATCAGGTGTAGCCAATTCCTTAAGAGTTAGGTTGTTATCAGCCATTGTATCAAGATGTGCAGAAGTAGAAGGATTAGAAGTAAATTCAGAATCAAAGTCAGAAGATACTATGCTACTGTCTAAAACTACACTATCAAAGTCATCTAAACTAATATTATGTCTGTTTAATCTGTGAAATGTCCTATCTATCTCAGGATGATATGCATGTAATTCACTTGATGTGGACCTAGTCATACACAATGCAACTCATAAGGAACAAAACACAGAAATTACAGAAATGTCAGACAGCTACTCTACCAGGACACTACTCACTATATAAGCTGAAATGAAATAGAAATTAGAAAACTACCCTAAATTTTTTTTAAAAAAAAAAACTAGAAAAATAACAGTAAATGTCTAAAAATCATGATTGATTTTTTTGATTTTTTTGGTGATTTTTAAAAATCATGAAAATAGAAAATCGCCTCAAAAATGGCCTAAATGAAGAAATTTCACGATTTGGACCCCTCCTGACAGTGTTCATCCTTTTTTCTTCACCATGATGCATTCATTTTTCACACATTCTAGTAAAATTTTAGCCCATTCTGAGATCGTTTGCTGTAAAATTACCAGAATGCCCTTGCGACAATTGTAAAAACTGGTCCAAAACTCCTACTTAGAGGCCGAACTTGCCAATTTTAACCCAGACCCAACCCATAAAAAGGGTTGCTTTTGTTTAAAATGGGGGATAAACTTTGGAAAACAAATCACAAAGCAAAACTGTACAGGTCTGAAAACTTTTGGACAGCAAAATGACACTACAAAAACTACTACACTACACAAATTCTCATCCTACTACTCCTCTGTTTTTCCCTGTTTTTGCTCTGTTTTTTGACAGCACACATGCAACTACATCATCCACACTTCATAATGAACAAGAACAATTATGCAATTATGTAACAAAGTGCGATTGTGTAGCAAAATGGAAATATGCAGTGAATGCAACGTTTGTTTTATATATATATTACTACTACTATGAACTAATTACAGTGAATTAAAGCTAGCACACAATGAACTGTGTCCCCGGCAATGGCGCCAGTTTTGATAAGCGTTTGTCGTATCGCTTCAAAACAATTAAACTTCGCTAATTCTAAAGCACAGGATTAACCTAGGTCGACTCAGAGACACAATCAATATGGTTCTAACTTCAATTCACTAGTACATATAAGGGGGATTTTTGTCAAACAGTTTGCAGGTGCAAAGTAAAAATTGCAAAAACACAAACTACAATTAAAGATTAATGCAGAAACTAATAGAATTGATAACAAGTAATGTAAAACAGATTAAAGAGCATCAATCCAATTCACCAAACCAAGCTATTCGAATCATCATCGTTCTCAGAAATTTATCCTATTGTGATAGTTCATTCAATTTCATTAGAAGGAATTCAATCGAATTAACCCCTAAATTAATTGAAACCACAACCCTAATTGAATATCATCCAATTAATCTGTGATTTATATTCAAAATTAGGAAATGAATCCATAACCTAATCCGCTTTCAATCCTAAACGCATTCATAATCATGAAAATAGAATAGCAATTGAAGAAGAAAGTGAACATTCACACAGAATTTGAGTTCTGGTTTAGTATTTCAAATTCTGTGTGAATGTTCACTTTCTTCTTCAATTGCTATT
>QARZ01038901.1:3147-36197 GCA_013407115.1 Glycine latifolia
AATGCCTCTAGCAAACTAGGTGCCATGTCAGCGCGAAGTTTGCTACCACCTATAGCAAACTAGGAATGTACTTCGCCAGCTCTGTCAGCGAATTTCGACCAACCTGCCACGTGTCCTGCCCGCTTCTGGTGGGGCACTGGTCCATTGGGCAGAGGGGTGCCATGTCAGCTTGCGTAGTTCACACCTTTGACCAGCGAACTAGGGGCGTGGCATTTTGTTAATTAGTTTGGCCTTCGTGGCCTTTTGTTAATTTTTTTGAATATTTGTGGCAGATAAAAAGTTGTCTCTGACTCTGACTCCCCCACTTTTATTTTAACAACCTTTGCTATTCTTATTTTTTCTTACAACCTTAAAAATTTAATAACTTGAGTAAAAATTCTGAAAAAAAAAGATTTTGTTTAGATAATTATCTAAAGTTTGTAAACAACAGAATTATATAAATATTCACGTTATGAATGAACAAATGTGTAGATTAATTACTGCAGAACGACTCAATTCATATGAAATTATTTGAATTCCATCAATAATCTTAAATTTAAATCATGAATATGTAATTACATTAAATATTTAGAGATAGAAAAATATTATTCATGATAATTTTATCTAACTCAAACAAGTTTTCTTTCATAAAAAAAGTGTGATTTAGTATAAAAAAATGCATAAAAATTAACTAGCAGCATATAAGTTGTTTTTATCTTAAATGATTTTGAATTTGAGTTCTCTCTTAATAATTTTATCCCACCACCGTCTTTCCATCAGTTCAAAATTTAAGCTGGTTGAATGGCATGCTTTGTTGTTGGTTTAATGCGATGAGAGGGAATTGAAATTATGATATCATCCGTGGATACTTTGAGGAAAAAAAAACAATGGGACAAATATAATATATTTTTAAGACACTAATTTTTCTAAGCAAGGAATAAACACGTACCATTAATTGTGCAAGAATCGGTCTGTAACAAATAAAACAATGAGTATTTTCGGTTCCTTTTCCGCATAACATTGGGTTGTTACATTATAAAGTAAAAGAGATGGCAAACGAATGTGCTTCGCTGGACATTGGCTAGGTCGGGTTTAGCAAAATAACGATGTAGTTTGTTTGGAGAGAGTGAGAGAGAGAATTAGAGAATTGCGTGTGACAGATTGTACAGTCTGGATGAAACACCAAAGCTTGTCGGGGAATCAAAGCCTATCAAAGGGACCAAAATGGGTAAAATCAAGGGGTAATAGGTTATGATTATTGCGTTTACACGACTACAAGGTTAGCCCACACACACGTATATGTGCTACGTTATGTTATGTTATGGTTTAGTTGGAGTAGTTGTACTTCTTGGCACAGAACCTTCATCCCTCTTCTACTCCTATAGTTTATAGATTTGTAGACGTAGAAGTGAAGAGGAGAGAGGGGGTTGAGTTGGGTTGGTGGATGAAGAGAATCAAATTTGTGATTAGACAGTTGGTTTGTTTGTTTGATATGCCTTACATTATATTACATTACATGTGATTCCCAAGATTTTTGTCTTCTAAGTTTCCATACCTATGCCCCACCACGCATTCCATATATCACCATCACTTTAATATAATAACATATTTTAACTTTTAAAATAATACATTACGTGTATATAAGTAAAAATTCATATTTCGTATTATATGGTTGGAATTATTTTTATTTTGCATACAAAAATCTTATGTATTATATGATTATTAGTTAATTTTGTGACAATCACTGTTATTAATACAATTATTCTTTTGCTTTGCATAAAAAAATAGTTTTTCTTTTTCATTTTATCTTTTACCATTTGTTCATATATAGCACTATCCTTTTAACTATATTTTTAAGGGATTTATTAGGATGTATAGTGTTAAGAAAATGGAGTAATATGAATACGTCATTTTCAACTTCTACCAAATAAGTAAAAGATTTTAGTGTTAACGAAAATTATTGCATTTTACATCTATAAAAAACGATATTTTGTGTTTATAATTACACGAAATAAAGTACTTAGGAAATTTATAAATTTTACACTTGTAATTAAATAGCAGTCAACTTTACGTACTTCTGAAAAGTTGTTAAATATTTTATTCTCATAAGAAAATCTTTTTTAACCAATGTTGTGAATGATGCATGTATCTATTTTTTTTAGTGCGTACCGCTCCAAAATAAAAATAAATCAAGTAATGGTCTAGAAGATAATATAGATCAACACATTCTAGTTAATTAAAGGCAATGTAGAATGAAACCAATTATTGACTTAGTACCAATATAAACTAATAATTTATTTATTTAAAGAGAAAATATTTTTTTCTTTATACTTATGTTGTTAATTGTTTTATTCTAATCATTACATGATACTTCAAGGTTTGGTCTTGTAACTTTGCTGGTGTTTTCTCTACAGATATTACATGTAGAGACTTCGAACCCAGGTTAGTATTCAACAAAATAACAACTAGTTTGTATGAGAGGAATGCACATAGTAAAACTGTTATGCTGGTATTTATAGGTGTATATAGATAACATATTGGTGGTTCAACAATGTCACTCTATTGTGTCTCGCCAAAGGAGTGATTGTGATTATAAGTTATATTAATTGCTTTCTATACACAAGGTCAATGCATATGTTAGACGCAATTGAATGATTTCAATATATGGGCACTTGATGAGTTTCCCTGTATTTAGGTGTGTGTGATTTCAACTTAGGTAGTCAAGTAAAGGGATTGAGTACTTAATCCAATAGTTGGTGATTTGAGAGAGCATTTACATTGATGTCTTTTAAAGATATAGGTATCGTAGTTGTTATGGTTAGTTTTAGTGTTTTCTGTTTTTATTTTTAAAGAAAAAAAGAATAAAATACATTTTAGAAAATATTTTTAGCCTTTTTTTGAAAAAAATGAAAATACAATGACATCTTATAATATTTTCTTCTTGATACTTTTTTTAAATCTTAATTTTTTTTAAAAATTACTTTCAAAAAATAAAAACAGAAAATAAACTCTCAAATAAAACGTCACATAAATTTGTAGTTGTATATTTTTCATTAATTAGAATGACCAATAAATACAAATATATTGTTTTATACTCACTACATTAGCATTAAAGTCTCAAAATTTAGTTTTTTTTTATCATACTAAAATTTAATAGCTTGGCCAAACTTAAGTTCACCAAAGAAAAATGTAGAACTTAATTAATTTCGTGCTCAAGGATTAGGATTTGAAATCCAGTAGTAGTACTATTGCTTTCAAGACCAATATATAATGATATAGGATTCGTTCTCCTGCACTAAATCTTCTCATAAATTAGTGTAACAAAAAACACTGTTCATAGATCGTCCATCAAGTGGTTTCGATGACTTTAATGAATGTATGTTGATAGATTTTAACCATCAAGGGCAACAAATGCTGAGCAAAACTTCAATGTTTTTGGTCCCCTATTTCATGGAATAGTGCATGTGAAGGATGTTTCGTGTTTATATGGCTCTAACTTGAACGGAAAGGAGGACACCCTCTCCCCCGACTCTTTTTCTCAATAGGGTTGCTGATCTAAGCTTGCGTATGGCTAGCTTTAACTTGATGACAGTAGCTTTTACACGCGTTGACCTTTGGTCATCATTATGTAGTGTCCATGATTCAATTTTTATAATCAAAACTTAATTACCAATTGAGTTGTGTTTAGTCAAAATAATTAATTAGTATTTTATAAGTTAGTGAATTAAAGTTGGAATTTTCATTATTAAGAGAAATGTTCACATTCCTTGTCCGACCATACAACAAATAAATTATATTTGAAGGAAAATATTCAAAAAATAAAAGCTTAATTAATTAAATATATGTTTAGTTTAGTTTTTTTTTAAATACCGTAATTATTTAATAGTTTAATTTCTTTTAAAAAATAAAAAAAACCATTATTCTTAAAATTAAATTGAATTAAACACGTTGAAGTATCTTTACTTGTCCACAGTTAAATATAACCTTTATTAACTATAGGAAAAATATAGTTTAGCATGTTTGTAAAATTATTTTGCTCTATCAATGTAAAGCCTATTTTCTCATATAATTATATTTAGAAAATAGAATTTTAATTATAATTCTATCATGTTAAAAATATAATTCGAAATCAAATTTAAAACTATAAGACGTCACTAATAATAAAGGTGGTCAAATTAAAAAAAGAAACTGAATGCAGTAATCATTAAATGTCATCAAGAAATTGTCATAATAATAGACAAACGATAATGGTATGTGAAATATGAAAGCAAAGAAGGTGAGAAATGATAAAATATGACATTAATTATAAGTAGATATGATTTATCTTTAAAGTTTAAGCTGATGATTAGAAATAATATAAATTTTCTTTTTAAATTAGATTCATAATTGAAAAATATAAATTCTAATGTAAAAATTGAATAAGAATTAAAAAACTTGGAACAAATAAAATCCAATTCCATATGAAAACGGTACCAACAATATTGTTTTAGCTATCTAAACAAACAAATAAACCAAAGGTTTATGTATTTTGTTTTATGTATTCACTTGCAATTTTGAATTGAGGACTAAATCTGACGGTATGCAGTCATTATCATATGATTTCACCACATATGCCATCCTTAAGTTACCGTAAAACGAATCATTAGGTATGATTTTATTAATCTTGGTATTGGATTTATAGAAGTGGGTACATATTTTACAAAATGAAATTATATTAGTTACCGTTTTACGTGTCACATATATGCACTGCAAAAAAATATGATATATATTTACAATTGGTGATTGAAACAGTCTTTACTAGTATAATACTTGTTTAATAAAAGTTAAACTATTAATATAAATAGTACTGTAATTACATTACCAAAATAATATATTATAGTAACGAATGAATTTATAAATATAGAAAATTGATATAATATAATATATATATATATATATATATCATTAATATTGACTCATAATATTATATTTATCATTTAATTTTTTTATTAAATAAAATTATATTAACGAAATTAAATTCTACTAGTATAATATTAACTTTGATTAAGAAAATTGGAAAGAAGTGAAATATAAAC
Organism: Glycine latifolia; assembly: GCA_013407115.1. NCBI lineage: Eukaryota > Viridiplantae > Streptophyta > Magnoliopsida > Fabales > Fabaceae > Glycine > Glycine latifolia. The sequence goes on from QARZ01038901.1 coordinate 8,202, forward strand.
ATAGAGTGTATTTAGTTTTCTTGGAGACTAAAGATGTGTGTTTAGTTGATCCTCAGTAGATGTAAAAAAAAAAAGTTTAATAGTTATAAATTATTAGTTGTTTTTTTACACTTTCAGCTTTTATTAAAAATCATGATAGGTATAATTTTTATTTAGTTGGAATGTAACTAGTTTTGGTTGGATTTAGAGTATTTAGAAGCTCAAACAAGTTAAATAATATAAGGTTAGGGTGATTTGAGTTCTCCATTTGTTGGGTGGTCAGCTTGAGTCAAATTAATTAACTCCATCCATACCAAATTGCTTTGGATTGGGTAATAAGTTCATTTAATAAATAAAAAATATAAAAATGAGAAATTTTGAAATCAAAATCACCTTTTCCCTGCATCTTCATCAATATTCTGTCTTAATTCCTAATCACAGTCCATCTCCTTCTATGTGCTTAACCAAATATCACATTCTTTCTCTAAGATTTAATAATGGTAGCGTTTGGGGAATGATTCACAAGGCAAGCTCTTGTTCTTTTGTAGTGATGGTGTTGCTCTTATGTCGATGATAACAACACGAGAGAGAATAAAGATGTTAATTAGGGTTCATTCAAGGTGTGTCGGATGGTAATTAAACGATTAGGGCCAGTGATTTAAATGACAATTCTAACGAAATGGTCAAAGTTGGCTCATGGTGGCGGCACTATTGTTGGTGCATCCATCGATTGTGATTTTGGGTTGTTATCAATGGTACGATTGGGCTCTATGATGAGGGTGATTATGATTGTGCATAGATATAGATTTGTGGAGTAGCTTTGATGATAGTGCGTTTTATAGTTCAGTGTTTTTTTAGGAAGTAAATAAATGACAATTTACAATCAAAGAGTATGTTCAAATTGAGTTGGTTTTGTCAGATTTAAAACTTAAGAACTCGAACACCAAACCAAATCATGTTAGATCGAATAAAAGAAAATGAAACTGATCTATTTATTTGAATTAAATCACAGTCATCCATATTTGCTTACATCTAGAATTTTAAAATAGTTATAATAAAAATTATCAGACTTATCTTGTATGTCAATTTGTGATTGGATAATCGTAAGATAATTTTTATACTATTAGTAAAAAAACTTAAACAAAATCTGTCTCTTTGTATATACTATCTTGGTGAAAAAATTGAGAAAGTAAAAAATAAAACGTGCTTTTATTATGGATTTTGGTTTAAATACTTTTTATTCCATCTTTTTATTTTCTATCGATTTATTTTATATTTATTCGATACAGCACAATTGCAATATAACAAATAAATAATTAACATAGTTTACATTTGAAACAAAAAAGTTACATATCTATTAATAGTAACAAGTCACTTTTTTGTTGTTGAAAAAATCACTTCAATTAATGTTTTTTAAGTCAAAATTTTAATCCAACAATACTTTTAGCAAAGGTTTGCTGTTTTCACAAAAAAGTTATTTGTAGTATAACATAGTTAAAGAATTTCAAAGGGCAAAGCACACGCAATTATGAAATTCTCATATAATTAAGCAAATCTATAATACCTTATTGGATTAGATTTAGTTAACTTATAATAAAACAATTTATGAATAAAAGTGATTGATTTAGGTAGTATGTATCTATTTTTTTTTTAAATGTCTTAGCTTTGAGTTCTATATATGAAAAAAAAAAAGAATTGCTAAAAAAATTGATTTCATCACAAGCTAAATGGTTAAAATCAGAATAAGATAAACTCTAAGGGAAGATATACCTATAGATCTGACAAGAAAATAAAAGATAAAGTTAAGCTTGATCGATCGATATAGTGAATAAAGATTTATGTTTTCCACGTTGCTGATTTGGGACATAATTATTTTCTTTCATGTAAATCATTTCCGTCCTTAATATCCATCTAACTTTCTTGGATCTTTCGACAAAATAACACAAGCATGGACGATGGGCAATAAGTTAAGAGCCAGAATGATCAATGATGAACATTCCATCATGCTTTCATGTTAAAATTCATAAATCGGTATGAACATTTGACTCTTAAATTGAAAAAAATGACATGAATGAAATAAAAGAAAAACAAAATTAATTTCATAGTCATGGTCTTAGTCGTGAAGCGTGGCCATAATGAATATGGGAGAAAAGAGGGAGAAGACATTAGAAGATTTAGGTGAATTGGCCCACTAGTTAGTGCCTTTTCACTTTATCGTTTTCTCGCATGTGCCCCGTTTTTTCTCCATTAAACATCAATAGGTCCATACCACCTATCTCATGGCAGAAAAAAAAAATACAGCATTTCTGTACAAATATTGAAACTAATCATACAACAAATTCGATATAACATTTACACGTATAGTAAATGATATATAGGTTTTACACTTCTAGAGTGTCAAAATAATTCTAGATAATTTCTCATATCAAGGATAGAGTAATGCGGTTTTCAATCATGACCATATTTGAAGAAATGGTAAGATATCTATTTTAGTTTGACAAACCAAAAACAAAAATCAATGACCCAGAAAAAATAAACGTGGATTTTAGATAATTCAAAGAAAAAGGAAGAGAGAGATGATGATATATGTGTGGATATTTTTCGGTAAGAAAAGTCTATGTGAATATCATACCTTATTATTGAAAGTTTAGAAAAAAATAATTGTCATTCACGTGTTAGTGTTCTTTTATTAGGGTCTATAGATTTTTAAATTTTTTTAAAATATTCTCTTACTCGTTAAGCAAGAAATTAATTTTTGAGGTTAAATCTCCACATCGTTTAATTTATTAATATAATAACAGTTGAAACTACGGCATAAGGTTTATTTATCTTTAGAAGAATAAAAAATACATATATCGCTTTTATATTACAAAAGTTAACATGTTTACTGTTTTATTTATAATTTTGTATTTCCCAGTATATGCTTGTCTTTATGTTAGAACAGTCTTAAAAAAGTAGTGCTTGTCTTTATGTTAGAACAGTCTTAAAAAAGTATGTTTCTTCAAGGATATTAAGAGACATATTTCTTCCTTTGCGTCCGTTGAAACGCATGTAAACGAAAAATTAAATACTAAAATGTGCGTCTAATTTATTTCTACTAAATTCAACCATTTTTTTTTTTACAAAAACCCTTTCATTACCATTTTCTACTGATATTGAAAAGGATTTGAAATAAATCACAGTTTGTTTCAAATTTTTAAGTATTTTAGCTACATATATGATAAATCGCATATAAAAATTTCTATATTCAAACTTCTGATGAAGTTCTTTAATTTATTAGAGCATGACCCTGCCCCTGCCCCCATGAATTGAGTATTTGTTTATTATTTTTTATTTATTAGAAGCTGATATGGTAAAAATAATTTAGAGGTTTTAATATTGATATGCTTTAGGTTAATAGTTGAATGAGTTTGAGCACATTAAAAAAGAAAGAGAAAGAGAGAAGAAAATAAGAAAATAGATATTTTTTATATGAAAACTTAACTGATATTAGTGTGTATTTGATTACGATTATGTAATGCGCGTATATTTTTTCTTTCTACTTTTCAAAATCAACAAATTCATGCTTTCATGTAAATGAATTTATTTGACGTATTTTAGGAAGATATATACTTAATAGACACATTCTCAAACGCATATTTTAACATATGTTTGGATTGAAATGTGGACAACTCCAACCTTTCTTTTCAAAAACATTTCTTTTTTACTTTTGCAATAAAGTGGCATTGGACTTTGTATTGTTGTAATTTCAATAACAATACAAACATGAACCAAATTAATATGAGTCAAACTAAATTTTTATCTTTTAAATAAGGTATTGGATAATCATGGACGTAGTCAATAAAGTACCAAAAATAAATTATGTGAAAAACTCATTCAAGTATTAATAATAAAAAAATAATGATAACAAAACAATCTTAAATTTTTGTGACTACCTTATTTTATTTTTTTTGCATTGAATAAAATAAAATTAGTTGGGTAAGTAGCTCAAATAGAAAAAGAATGGTGGATGGATGTGCATGACATGAAAGATGGTTAGGATGCATGAATTAGATGGATGGGCATGGGAAGCAAATCTTAAAAGGGAATCAAAAGAAATTGGCCTCTCTTTGCCACCACTCTCCCCCACCTGCCCAAGATATGGTAAGCGCCACATGATTTCTCACCCAAGGGAAAATAAAAGGCACCATTGCTGACCTCACCTGTATCTCTTGAAGGGATTTTTATGGGCCCCACTCTCTCTCACTCTCTTTCCTCTTTTGCCTTCCTCCTACTTTCTAATTTCACAACCCATTTTCTCTCATGTTATATAGATATATAAATAAAAGGGTCACCTCCCCTCTCTCTACCCTCAACAACCTAAAAAATATTCACTAAGATTTATTTCCCTTATTTTATTCATTTATTCTTTGTTCCTAGTCTTTATCTTATAATTTCTCATTGCTTGCTCGGTAATTCAAGATCAACTTGGAAAATTTTCAAGATTTGGGATGAAATCTGGTCGGATCTTGCTTTGTGGGATGGGGATTTTGGTGGGTCTTATTTCAATACAAAGCTCTTCCTCTTCCAATCCCATCTCCCTCTCTTTTTCTTCTTCTTCATAACACAAAAACACAAAGCATAAACCTTTCTTCCAACCAACCTTTTTTCCAATTCATCCTTTGTCTCTTCAAAAATCTTCAATCCATTTTCACCTTTTCACAAATGGGGATGGCTGCAGAGTCACAGTTTCATGTCTTGGCCGTTGATGACAGCCTCATAGATAGGAAACTCATTGAGAGGCTCCTCAGAACGTCTTCTTATCAGGGTACAATCTTTTAGACCAAACACCAAAATCTGAGTGAAAATTTTGATCTTTTTCATTTCTTATTCACTATCTTGTCTGACCTTTTGTTTTCAATGGCAGTTACTACAGTTGATTCTGGTAGCAAGGCTTTAGAGTTTCTGGGGTTGCGTGAGAATGATGAGAGCAACCCAAGTACACCATATGTTTGTCCCAACAACCATCAGGTATGGTGTGTTTTTTTTTGTTAGAATGCATAAAGGTGTTTTTAGTTTTAAAATTTTAACCAACTTGTTGTGTCGTGTTCGGTGTTTTTGGCCACAGATCAGTTTCTTTTTCTGGGATTCTGAGATTGTTTTTGAATTTTTGTGTCTTTATAGGAGGTGGAGGTGAATCTTGTTATAACAGATTACTGTATGCCTGGTATGACAGGCTATGACTTGCTTAAGAAAATCAAGGTATGCTTCCTTTGCTTTGATTTCTATTCCTGTCTCATCTCTCTTTTAACCATTTTATTCTCCACCACTTTTCTTCTCAGTTTTTGTGGACAAGATTGTTTTGCCTTTTCACAAAGACCCTTGTAGAAACTTTCCATTTTGAAAGTGTGGATTCATTCCAAATTTGATATTGTTGGTTAAAGTTAGTTAAGTTGGACTAGTTTCTTTGCTCACCACCACAAAATATATTATCAAGTGTAATCCTCCTGGAATAATTTTGCCATCTGCTTTTTTAGTTTTCCACACAAAACAAATCAGGTTCAATATGTGACGGAAATATTTTTCTTTCTTTTCCAAAAGGTCCTACTTTAGTAGCTGGATTTAATTTGAGTGAAAAATCGTTTGAGAATCTATGGAAATTATGTGCTCACTTCACTTATTCCACCTGGAACCAACAGGCTCAAAAACTTAATAGTATTCTCTCTGATGATTTTCAGGAATCTTCATCTTTGAGAAACATACCCGTGGTGATTATGTCATCTGAAAATGTGCCTTCAAGGATTAACAGGTAAGAAGGAGAAATATTTCAGTACTTCTAAAAATAAAAAAATTCCCTATGAACATTTTTATGAAGTGAAATTCTGATGAATATCTCAAACTGGCAAAACAGATGTTTGGAGGAAGGAGCAGAAGAATTTTTCTTGAAGCCTGTGAGGCTGTCAGATTTAAACAAGCTTAAACCTCATATGAAGAAAACCAAGTTGGAAGATCAAAAGCAAGGAACAGTAGAAAAGCTTGAAGACTCAGAAGTTCAACAGCAACAGCCACAACAACAAATCCTCATCCAAAATGAGCAGCAACAAGCACCAAAATCCCAAGATCTTCTTCAGCCAGAGTCAGAGTCACATCCACATGCACATGCACAACCAACTATTGAACAACAGCAACAATCACTACAACAAGCCAACAACAATAGCAAGAGGAAGACCATGGAACAGGGCCTTTCACCTGAGACTGACAGAACAAGACCAAGATACAGTGGCATAGCCACTGTGGTATGATCATAAATCATTGGAAAATAATTTTCTTGAATTTCAAAAATGTAATTCTCATATAACTTTTTTTTTCTTAAAAAAAATTAACTTAAGTGTTGGTTAATATAGGCTCTATAGGAGTGTTGTAGAGTTGTTTCCTGTACACATTTTCTTGGAAATATTTCCTTCCAATTTTGTTTCCCCCATTATAAATGAAAAAGAAAAAAGAAATATTGCATTGAGTAAGAAATTATCAGATGATAAATTTCTGGTCTTCATGAATTATGATTACTCCTTGTTAACAACCAACACACCTAAATTATTCTTTGATTGAAACCTGTTAACAAAACCCACAAAAACACTATGGTTCTAACAAATGGCCATCTATATCTAATAGATGGTTTAGTAGAGGGAAATGAAATTGAGATGAAAGTTTTAAATTAAAATAAAATATAAATGTGTGAGACTTATTTCGTTTGGGTGTTTATTTCATTTGCTTTTAATTCATTTTCACAACTTGCGGTACAATGTAGCATTTCGATTTACCAAATGCAATATACATTGGCATGAATGCGTATAATGCAAACGATATCAATGAAAAGGGGATAGTTACTAGGAAAAATAAACGTACAAGGACTCCACTAAGGTAACAACTAAATTAGTATATGGTGGTTGAAAGGTATTGATTTGGCATTTATTGTTATTGATATTTTGTTTACTAATGTTTTGAGTGTTTACTCGTATCTCCTTTTATATTCTCTCTTATAGTCTTATTTACCCAACTAACGGATGAAAGATATTGTTTTCTATTTAGGTACCAAGCAAAAATTTAATGCTTCTTTACTTCAATGTATAGCCGTAATTCATTGTTTTCGTGTAAAAAATCTGTTTATAGATGTTTGCCTTTCGGTGTAAACCTGTTTTGAAAATTTGTGGGAACCAAATTTTGGAAGTATTTTTACAAAGAAATCAAATAAGTATTTATTAAGTAAGCTTTTATCATATAAAGATTGAGTTTAATGATTATACACTTGCAATAATAGTCAACTAAATTTTTTCTATCTTGCAATCTAGTCATATTTTAAATTGATTTTTTTATATATAAAAAATTATACACTATTTACCATTATTAAAAAAAATGACAGAAATGTGTATATGCAAACGGTATCAGTGGAAAAGGGAATAGTTAAATTAAAAGAATGGACAAAAATCAGAGTAAATTACGTACAAGGACTCCACTAAGTCAACAACTAAATTATATATGATGGATGAAACGTGAAAGCCTGAAAGGCATTGTCTTGGCTTTGTTATGGATTTTCTTTTTTTTACTATTGTTGTTAACAGTACTTATAAGTTATATCTCTTTTCTTTTCTCTCCTGTTTATCAAACTGACGGAAGAATGATACTATTTTCTATTTTATTTGCCAAATAGAAATTTAATGCTTCTGATTCTATGGTACATATCCGTAACTTATTGCTTTTTATGGTAAAAAAATGTTTATAGGTGTTTGTCTTTCGGTGTGAACCGGTTTTGGAAATTTGCAGTAATCAAATTTTAACTTGATTTAGATAACTTATATTAAATATTTATTAAATAAGCTTTTACGTGAGATTTTATATTATAAATTGATCATAAAATTTATAATAATGAGCTAAAATTTTATTTTAATAAATTTTATTAAAAATATTATTTAAGTAAACTAATAGAAACTTATAAGAGTTATAAACTATTTTTGTGAAATCAAAATTAGCCATAAGTTTTTTCAAACGTCTTTTGTGCATGCACATTGTTTGTGTTAAGACTTAAGACTAAAGAGGAGACGGAAATAGAGTAGGTGATCAATCGAAGGCAATTTAATGAGAGTGAATCCTCACATATAGATTTTCACTTAGATTTTTTTCCAGTGAAATTCTTCAACTAAGATTTCATTGGGGAGTGATGTCTCATGAGATAATTTAAACCCTGATCTAACCTAGCCTCCAATTAATTATAAATAAGTTAGGATAATAAAATTTTCTAAAGTTTTAAGTTTATATGAAATCATCTAAGTAAACGTAAAAACATTTTTTCTATTCATAAATAACAAATTAATCATCTAATTTTATATTAAGAATTTGAATACTTGTTTATATACATGCAATTATATATTTACCAATTTTATTCCTCATTATTTAGCTTGACTTCTTTTGTATTAAATACTTCAATTCATTTTTTATTTCTTCCAAATATTTCAGTTTAAACTTAATTTAATTTAAATTTTAAATCTTGACATAGTAGATCAAATTTAATATATATCAATTTCTAAAATAATTGAACTACTACTACTACTACTATTATTATTATTATTATTATTATTATTATTATTATTATTATTATTAGTTTTCTATTGAATAGAAACACCAATTTCTTCCTTCAAGTTAGCTCAATTCTCTATTTTTTTATTTTTTTTGTTTCACAACTTTTTTTATTATAAATATATATGTCGTCAGGTAGACATGCATTCACCTCTCTTAAAGCTTCCACTAATACTTCAAAAGAAAGTCTTAGCAAAGATGAATGCATATAACCTAACCGGCAAATTTATAATCAAGAGAGTATGTGAAGCACAAGAGAATAAAGGAAACTTGTTGAAAAGAGTTGGTGTTTCTATTAGATCAAACAGAGACAAAGATGAAGTGCAACCAATTTTTTGGCATGTGGCTCATGTATAGTCTCTTTGCTTGCGTATGTGGAAAGAATCAATTCCTTAAGTGAGTTTAGGAGAATGTTTATTTTCTCTTCTAACAACATAATTATTATTCCTTCAAACACGCTATATGAAGCCTTCAAACATTACTCTTACATAGACATATAGTGAAGAAATAAAATAAGGTCAGGGTTTGAAAACATTACAAGAAAGAGGTACATCTCATAAGGTTGGGTTTTGAATGGAAGGTAAACACAATGATAAAGAATACACATTTAGAAAAGTAAAGGAGAGATGTATCATGAGAAAATATAAATCGAAGTGATACGTTTATAATAGGAAGATCAATGGGTATGTCATTTTAATTATTATTCCCTCAATGTGTCTTGGAACTAGAGAACAATGGTTTAAAAAATTGGAGCGAGAATGAAAATATGAATGTGTTATTGAAATCAGAAAACTTATAATGGAATTTTTGGAGTGGTTGTACACTAAGAATCAATGTAAAATATAAATGTCTTTGTAATTTTTGAAAATGGTGAGAAAACATTTAAGATTAGTTAAATGTAGAACTGTATTGATACACAAAACTGTTTATGTAATGTTCCAGTACATGTGTCAACCCTCAATGTTAGTTCTGCTATAGGAGCACACACGTTTTCCCTCAACAGCTGAGTTATTGGGTCTAACAGGTTATTTCTAATACTCCATATTTGAATATTATTGATAATATTATAACCTCCTTATCAAGTCGCGGGTACCTAATTATCTATAACCTGTAATGATATGTTAGTCATTATCTACATGCTAATAGTTATTTGCAAGGGTTCTTACACCACTATAACAACCCCGACATATAAGGACACGAGGTTCCCCCTCTTTCTATAAGTACCAGGTTTCGTCTAACCCTTAAACACGTTGAAAGACATTCACACGAACACACATATGCTCATTAATATGCATTGTGAACTATCTCTTCAGGGATTGTGAAAGATGTTCCATTAGAAATATTCTTGTTATTGCTTCGACTCATATTCCCTAAAAAGTAAATCTGACTATATATATATATATATTCTTATTTTTACATAATTGATGTACTTACTTGAGCGTTGAAGTCTTCTAATTTGTTTTGCAAGTCCTCCCTCCTAACAAAATCAACTCATTGTCTAACGTATGAGATGTAAAGCCTATCTTGACCACATCTACCCTAATATACACTATTTCTAAATTTTGACAAATACAAGAACCAATTTAAAAAGTATTTTCTAGATTAGTTCTTATATCAATCCTTAGTACAACCAATATAGAAAGTATTTTCTAGATGAAATCTAACTAGTTGTAGAATGTTTACCCCCAATATGTCATCATCTCACATACTAAAATGATTTTTCAGAAACGTTGTAACTTTTTATATTAAATGTATTTTTTTTGTAGTACTAATTATTACGGTTGTAGCAGTATTGAATTTTTATTGTATTATATTGAAAATAATACAATGACATCTTATGGCCTATTTAGAAATAGATTTTTATTTTTTGTAAAAATCTTATTACAATGCAAAATTTTAAGATTATAATTTTTATGCAATGTCAATGTAACAACTCTTTTTCAATAAAGTGAGAAAAAAGAAACTTGTATACTATTAATGCATTTTAATTAAATTTATTGTTTAAATTAACTCAAAATTTTTAAAAATATTAAACTATACTCCTATAAGATAAATGAAGTCTTAGGTTTGAGAAATAAGAAATCCCTTGTAGGTAAAGTATATCCATTGTCCCTTAATATTTATCAGAATTTGGATGAAATTAAAATGAAATGTTTGCAGACACCCTTACGACGTATACATTATAAAGAGGATTTAACTCATTGAGTACAACGAGTAAATTATTATAAATTTTTGTGTTTCATTTCTAAGGATAAGAAAAAAGAAACGGTAAATTTTTTTCTTTCTAAAAGTATCTGTTTAAGAAACTCTATATTTAAAAAAGCTGTACATAAGAAAAATTGTTTTGAAATGAAATCACCCTCCAACAGTTTCCAACGACTAAATCGTAACAACGCTTCTTAGTGTGAACTATCCTCAAATTTGTTAGTGGTTCTACTGTTAACCAATTACTATAATTAACATTTTTACATAAAACTTAAATGTTATCTAACAACGAAAAGAATGTTGTTGGTCAAATGCCTCATTCTATTAGCTATAGTGTAGTCTATAGATAGCCTAACACCATTTTTTGTCTAACTAAATATCATATTTCAAATTTTATTAAAATAGCATAAATTTTTCTTGAAAAATGTGCTAAAATTTGATTTCGGATAGGAGTAGAAATGGAATAGCCAACATGACAAAATGTCGTGACTTAACGCGCTTACTTAAGGATACGTTTTGTAGCCTAAGTTTTGAGAAGGAAATTAAAGATTTTTTTTTAGAGAATTATATAATATTTGGAAAATAAATAAAATATTAGAACATAATATATAATTATATATTATGTTCTAATATTTTATTTATTTTCCAAATATTATATAATTCTCTAAAAAAAAATCTTTAATTTCCTTCTCAAAACTTAGGCTACAAAACGTATCCTTAAGTAAGCGCGTTAAGTCACGACATTTTGTCATGTTGGCTATTCCATTTCTACTCCTATCCGAAATCAAATTTTAGCACATTTTTCAAGAAAAATTTATGCTATTTTAATAAAATTTGAAATATGATATTTAGTTAGACAAAAAATGGTGTTAGGCTATCTATAGACTACACTATAGCTAATAGAATGAGGCATTTGACCAACAACATTCTTTTCGTTGTTAGATAACATTTAAGTTTTATGTAAAAATGTTAATTATAGTAATTGGTTAACAGTAGAACCACTAACAAATTTGAGGATAGTTCACACTAAGAAGCGTTGTTACGATTTAGTCGTTGGAAACTGTTGGAGGGTGATTTCATTTCAAAACAATTTTTCTTATGTACAGCTTTTTTAAATATAGAGTTTCTTAAACAGATACTTTTAGAAAGAAAAAAATTTACCGTTTCTTTTTTCTTATCCTTAGAAATGAAACACAAAAATTTATAATAATTTACTCGTTGTACTCAATGAGTTAAATCCTCTTTATAATGTATACGTCGTAAGGGTGTCTGCAAACATTTCATTTTAATTTCATCCAAATTCTGATAAATATTAAGGGACAATGGATATACTTTACCTACAAGGGATTTCTTATTTCTCAAACCTAAGACTTCATTTATCTTATAGGAGTATAGTTTAATATTTTTAAAAATTTTGAGTTAATTTAAACAATAAATTTAATTAAAATGCATTAATAGTATACAAGTTTCTTTTTTCTCACTTTATTGAAAAAGAGTTGTTACATTGACATTGCATAAAAATTATAATCTTAAAATTTTGCATTGTAATAAGATTTTTACAAAAAATAAAAATCTATTTCTAAATAGGCCATAAGATGTCATTGTATTATTTTCAATATAATACAATAAAAATTCAATACTGCTACAACCGTAATAATTAGTACTACAAAAAAAATACATTTAATATAAAAAGTTACAACGTTTCTGAAAAATCATTTTAGTATGTGAGATGATGACATATTGGGGGTAAACATTCTACAACTAGTTAGATTTCATCTAGAAAATACTTTCTATATTGGTTGTACTAAGGATTGATATAAGAACTAATCTAGAAAATACTTTTTAAATTGGTTCTTGTATTTGTCAAAATTTAGAAATAGTGTATATTAGGGTAGATGTGGTCAAGATAGGCTTTACATCTCATACGTTAGACAATGAGTTGATTTTGTTAGGAGGGAGGACTTGCAAAACAAATTAGAAGACTTCAACGCTCAAGTAAGTACATCAATTATGTAAAAATAAGAATATATATATATATATAGTCAGATTTACTTTTTAGGGAATATGAGTCGAAGCAATAACAAGAATATTTCTAATGGAACATCTTTCACAATCCCTGAAGAGATAGTTCACAATGCATATTAATGAGCATATGTGTGTTCGTGTGAATGTCTTTCAACGTGTTTAAGGGTTAGACGAAACCTGGTACTTATAGAAAGAGGGGGAACCTCGTGTCCTTATATGTCGGGGTTGTTATAGTGGTGTAAGAACCCTTGCAAATAACTATTAGCATGTAGATAATGACTAACATATCATTACAGGTTATAGATAATTAGGTACCCGCGACTTGATAAGGAGGTTATAATATTATCAATAATATTCAAATATGGAGTATTAGAAATAACCTGTTAGACCCAATAACTCAGCTGTTGAGGGAAAACGTGTGTGCTCCTATAGCAGAACTAACATTGAGGGTTGACACATGTACTGGAACATTACATAAACAGTTTTGTGTATCAATACAGTTCTACATTTAACTAATCTTAAATGTTTTCTCACCATTTTCAAAAATTACAAAGACATTTATATTTTACATTGATTCTTAGTGTACAACCACTCCAAAAATTCCATTATAAGTTTTCTGATTTCAATAACACATTCATATTTTCATTCTCGCTCCAATTTTTTAAACCATTGTTCTCTAGTTCCAAGACACATTGAGGGAATAATAATTAAAATGACATACCCATTGATCTTCCTATTATAAACGTATCACTTCGATTTATATTTTCTCATGATACATCTCTCCTTTACTTTTCTAAATGTGTATTCTTTATCATTGTGTTTACCTTCCATTCAAAACCCAACCTTATGAGATGTACCTCTTTCTTGTAATGTTTTCAAACCCTGACCTTATTTTATTTCTTCACTATATGTCTATGTAAGAGTAATGTTTGAAGGCTTCATATAGCGTGTTTGAAGGAATAATAATTATGTTGTTAGAAGAGAAAATAAACATTCTCCTAAACTCACTTAAGGAATTGATTCTTTCCACATACGCAAGCAAAGAGACTATACATGAGCCACATGCCAAAAAATTGGTTGCACTTCATCTTTGTCTCTGTTTGATCTAATAGAAACACCAACTCTTTTCAACAAGTTTCCTTTATTCTCTTGTGCTTCACATACTCTCTTGATTATAAATTTGCCGGTTAGGTTATATGCATTCATCTTTGCTAAGACTTTCTTTTGAAGTATTAGTGGAAGCTTTAAGAGAGGTGAATGCATGTCTACCTGACGACATATATATTTATAATAAAAAAAGTTGTGAAACAAAAAAAATAAAAAAATAGAGAATTGAGCTAACTTGAAGGAAGAAATTGGTGTTTCTATTCAATAGAAAACTAATAATAATAATAATAATAATAATAATAATAATAATAATAATAATAGTAGTAGTAGTAGTAGTTCAATTATTTTAGAAATTGATATATATTAAATTTGATCTACTATGTCAAGATTTAAAATTTAAATTAAATTAAGTTTAAACTGAAATATTTGGAAGAAATAAAAAATGAATTGAAGTATTTAATACAAAAGAAGTCAAGCTAAATAATGAGGAATAAAATTGGTAAATATATAATTGCATGTATATAAACAAGTATTCAAATTCTTAATATAAAATTAGATGATTAATTTGTTATTTATGAATAGAAAAAATGTTTTTACGTTTACTTAGATGATTTCATATAAACTTAAAACTTTAGAAAATTTTATTATCCTAACTTATTTATAATTAATTGGAGGCTAGGTTAGATCAGGGTTTAAATTATCTCATGAGACATCACTCCCCAATGAAATCTTAGTTGAAGAATTTCACTGGAAAAAAATCTAAGTGAAAATCTATATGTGAGGATTCACTCTCATTAAATTGCCTTCGATTGATCACCTACTCTATTTCCGTCTCCTCTTTAGTCTTAAGTCTTAACACAAACAATGTGCATGCACAAAAGACGTTTGAAAAAACTTATGGCTAATTTTGATTTCACAAAAATAGTTTATAACTCTTATAAGTTTCTATTAGTTTACTTAAATAATATTTTTAATAAAATTTATTAAAATAAAATTTTAGCTCATTATTATAAATTTTATGATCAATTTATAATATAAAATCTCACGTAAAAGCTTATTTAATAAATATTTAATATAAGTTATCTAAATCAAGTTAAAATTTGATTACTGCAAATTTCCAAAACCGGTTCACACCGAAAGACAAACACCTATAAACATTTTTTTACCATAAAAAGCAATAAGTTACGGATATGTACCATAGAATCAGAAGCATTAAATTTCTATTTGGCAAATAAAATAGAAAATAGTATCATTCTTCCGTCAGTTTGATAAACAGGAGAGAAAAGAAAAGAGATATAACTTATAAGTACTGTTAACAACAATAGTAAAAAAAAGAAAATCCATAACAAAGCCAAGACAATGCCTTTCAGGCTTTCACGTTTCATCCATCATATATAATTTAGTTGTTGACTTAGTGGAGTCCTTGTACGTAATTTACTCTGATTTTTGTCCATTCTTTTAATTTAACTATTCCCTTTTCCACTGATACCGTTTGCATATACACATTTCTGTCATTTTTTTTAATAATGGTAAATAGTGTATAATTTTTTATATATAAAAAAATCAATTTAAAATATGACTAGATTGCAAGATAGAAAAAATTTAGTTGACTATTATTGCAAGTGTATAATCATTAAACTCAATCTTTATATGATAAAAGCTTACTTAATAAATACTTATTTGATTTCTTTGTAAAAATACTTCCAAAATTTGGTTCCCACAAATTTTCAAAACAGGTTTACACCGAAAGGCAAACATCTATAAACAGATTTTTTACACGAAAACAATGAATTACGGCTATACATTGAAGTAAAGAAGCATTAAATTTTTGCTTGGTACCTAAATAGAAAACAATATCTTTCATCCGTTAGTTGGGTAAATAAGACTATAAGAGAGAATATAAAAGGAGATACGAGTAAACACTCAAAACATTAGTAAACAAAATATCAATAACAATAAATGCCAAATCAATACCTTTCAACCACCATATACTAATTTAGTTGTTACCTTAGTGGAGTCCTTGTACGTTTATTTTTCCTAGTAACTATCCCCTTTTCATTGATATCGTTTGCATTATACGCATTCATGCCAATGTATATTGCATTTGGTAAATCGAAATGCTACATTGTACCGCAAGTTGTGAAAATGAATTAAAAGCAAATGAAATAAACACCCAAACGAAATAAGTCTCACACATTTATATTTTATTTTAATTTAAAACTTTCATCTCAATTTCATTTCCCTCTACTAAACCATCTATTAGATATAGATGGCCATTTGTTAGAACCATAGTGTTTTTGTGGGTTTTGTTAACAGGTTTCAATCAAAGAATAATTTAGGTGTGTTGGTTGTTAACAAGGAGTAATCATAATTCATGAAGACCAGAAATTTATCATCTGATAATTTCTTACTCAATGCAATATTTCTTTTTTCTTTTTCATTTATAATGGGGGAAACAAAATTGGAAGGAAATATTTCCAAGAAAATGTGTACAGGAAACAACTCTACAACACTCCTATAGAGCCTATATTAACCAACACTTAAGTTAATTTTTTTTAAGAAAAAAAAAGTTATATGAGAATTACATTTTTGAAATTCAAGAAAATTATTTTCCAATGATTTATGATCATACCACAGTGGCTATGCCACTGTATCTTGGTCTTGTTCTGTCAGTCTCAGGTGAAAGGCCCTGTTCCATGGTCTTCCTCTTGCTATTGTTGTTGGCTTGTTGTAGTGATTGTTGCTGTTGTTCAATAGTTGGTTGTGCATGTGCATGTGGATGTGACTCTGACTCTGGCTGAAGAAGATCTTGGGATTTTGGTGCTTGTTGCTGCTCATTTTGGATGAGGATTTGTTGTTGTGGCTGTTGCTGTTGAACTTCTGAGTCTTCAAGCTTTTCTACTGTTCCTTGCTTTTGATCTTCCAACTTGGTTTTCTTCATATGAGGTTTAAGCTTGTTTAAATCTGACAGCCTCACAGGCTTCAAGAAAAATTCTTCTGCTCCTTCCTCCAAACATCTGTTTTGCCAGTTTGAGATATTCATCAGAATTTCACTTCATAAAAATGTTCATAGGGAATTTTTTTATTTTTAGAAGTACTGAAATATTTCTCCTTCTTACCTGTTAATCCTTGAAGGCACATTTTCAGATGACATAATCACCACGGGTATGTTTCTCAAAGATGAAGATTCCTGAAAATCATCAGAGAGAATACTATTAAGTTTTTGAGCCTGTTGGTTCCAGGTGGAATAAGTGAAGTGAGCACATAATTTCCATAGATTCTCAAACGATTTTTCACTCAAATTAAATCCAGCTACTAAAGTAGGACCTTTTGGAAAAGAAAGAAAAATATTTCCGTCACATATTGAACCTGATTTGTTTTGTGTGGAAAACTAAAAAAGCAGATGGCAAAATTATTCCAGGAGGATTACACTTGATAATATATTTTGTGGTGGTGAGCAAAGAAACTAGTCCAACTTAACTAACTTTAACCAACAATATCAAATTTGGAATGAATCCACACTTTCAAAATGGAAAGTTTCTACAAGGGTCTTTGTGAAAAGGCAAAACAATCTTGTCCACAAAAACTGAGAAGAAAAGTGGTGGAGAATAAAATGGTTAAAAGAGAGATGAGACAGGAATAGAAATCAAAGCAAAGGAAGCATACCTTGATTTTCTTAAGCAAGTCATAGCCTGTCATACCAGGCATACAGTAATCTGTTATAACAAGATTCACCTCCACCTCCTATAAAGACACAAAAATTCAAAAACAATCTCAGAATCCCAGAAAAAGAAACTGATCTGTGGCCAAAAACACCGAACACGACACAACAAGTTGGTTAAAATTTTAAAACTAAAAACACCTTTATGCATTCTAACAAAAAAAAACACACCATACCTGATGGTTGTTGGGACAAACATATGGTGTACTTGGGTTGCTCTCATCATTCTCACGCAACCCCAGAAACTCTAAAGCCTTGCTACCAGAATCAACTGTAGTAACTGCCATTGAAAACAAAAGGTCAGACAAGATAGTGAATAAGAAATGAAAAAGATCAAAATTTTCACTCAGATTTTGGTGTTTGGTCTAAAAGATTGTACCCTGATAAGAAGACGTTCTGAGGAGCCTCTCAATGAGTTTCCTATCTATGAGGCTGTCATCAACGGCCAAGACATGAAACTGTGACTCTGCAGCCATCCCCATTTGTGAAAAGGTGAAAATGGATTGAAGATTTTTGAAGAGACAAAGGATGAATTGGAAAAAAGGTTGGTTGGAAGAAAGGTTTATGCTTTGTGTTTTTGTGTTATGAAGAAGAAGAAAAAGAGAGGGAGATGGGATTGGAAGAGGAAGAGCTTTGTATTGAAATAAGACCCACCAAAATCCCCATCCCACAAAGCAAGATCCGACCAGATTTCATCCCAAATCTTGAAAATTTTCCAAGTTGATCTTGAATTACCGAGCAAGCAATGAGAAATTAT
The DNA here is from genome assembly GCA_013407115.1 of Glycine latifolia. Taxonomy (NCBI): domain Eukaryota; kingdom Viridiplantae; phylum Streptophyta; class Magnoliopsida; order Fabales; family Fabaceae; genus Glycine; species Glycine latifolia. Next base: position 26,606 of record QARZ01038901.1, read on the forward strand.
AAGATAAAGACTAGGAACAAAGAATAAATGAATAAAATAAGGGAAATAAATCTTAGTGAATATTTTTTAGGTTGTTGAGGGTAGAGAGAGGGGAGGTGACCCTTTTATTTATATATCTATATAACATGAGAGAAAATGGGTTGTGAAATTAGAAAGTAGGAGGAAGGCAAAAGAGGAAAGAGAGTGAGAGAGAGTGGGGCCCATAAAAATCCCTTCAAGAGATACAGGTGAGGTCAGCAATGGTGCCTTTTATTTTCCCTTGGGTGAGAAATCATGTGGCGCTTACCATATCTTGGGCAGGTGGGGGAGAGTGGTGGCAAAGAGAGGCCAATTTCTTTTGATTCCCTTTTAAGATTTGCTTCCCATGCCCATCCATCTAATTCATGCATCCTAACCATCTTTCATGTCATGCACATCCATCCACCATTCTTTTTCTATTTGAGCTACTTACCCAACTAATTTTATTTTATTCAATGCAAAAAAAATAAAATAAGGTAGTCACAAAAATTTAAGATTGTTTTGTTATCATTATTTTTTTATTATTAATACTTGAATGAGTTTTTCACATAATTTATTTTTGGTACTTTATTGACTACGTCCATGATTATCCAATACCTTATTTAAAAGATAAAAATTTAGTTTGACTCATATTAATTTGGTTCATGTTTGTATTGTTATTGAAATTACAACAATACAAAGTCCAATGCCACTTTATTGCAAAAGTAAAAAAGAAATGTTTTTGAAAAGAAAGGTTGGAGTTGTCCACATTTCAATCCAAACATATGTTAAAATATGCGTTTGAGAATGTGTCTATTAAGTATATATCTTCCTAAAATACGTCAAATAAATTCATTTACATGAAAGCATGAATTTGTTGATTTTGAAAAGTAGAAAGAAAAAATATACGCGCATTACATAATCGTAATCAAATACACACTAATATCAGTTAAGTTTTCATATAAAAAATATCTATTTTCTTATTTTCTTCTCTCTTTCTCTTTCTTTTTTAATGTGCTCAAACTCATTCAACTATTAACCTAAAGCATATCAATATTAAAACCTCTAAATTATTTTTACCATATCAGCTTCTAATAAATAAAAAATAATAAACAAATACTCAATTCATGGGGGCAGGGGCAGGGTCATGCTCTAATAAATTAAAGAACTTCATCAGAAGTTTGAATATAGAAATTTTTATATGCGATTTATCATATATGTAGCTAAAATACTTAAAAATTTGAAACAAACTGTGATTTATTTCAAATCCTTTTCAATATCAGTAGAAAATGGTAATGAAAGGGTTTTTGTAAAAAAAAAAATGGTTGAATTTAGTAGAAATAAATTAGACGCACATTTTAGTATTTAATTTTTCGTTTACATGCGTTTCAACGGACGCAAAGGAAGAAATATGTCTCTTAATATCCTTGAAGAAACATACTTTTTTAAGACTGTTCTAACATAAAGACAAGCACTACTTTTTTAAGACTGTTCTAACATAAAGACAAGCATATACTGGGAAATACAAAATTATAAATAAAACAGTAAACATGTTAACTTTTGTAATATAAAAGCGATATATGTATTTTTTATTCTTCTAAAGATAAATAAACCTTATGCCGTAGTTTCAACTGTTATTATATTAATAAATTAAACGATGTGGAGATTTAACCTCAAAAATTAATTTCTTGCTTAACGAGTAAGAGAATATTTTAAAAAAATTTAAAAATCTATAGACCCTAATAAAAGAACACTAACACGTGAATGACAATTATTTTTTTCTAAACTTTCAATAATAAGGTATGATATTCACATAGACTTTTCTTACCGAAAAATATCCACACATATATCATCATCTCTCTCTTCCTTTTTCTTTGAATTATCTAAAATCCACGTTTATTTTTTCTGGGTCATTGATTTTTGTTTTTGGTTTGTCAAACTAAAATAGATATCTTACCATTTCTTCAAATATGGTCATGATTGAAAACCGCATTACTCTATCCTTGATATGAGAAATTATCTAGAATTATTTTGACACTCTAGAAGTGTAAAACCTATATATCATTTACTATACGTGTAAATGTTATATCGAATTTGTTGTATGATTAGTTTCAATATTTGTACAGAAATGCTGTATTTTTTTTTTCTGCCATGAGATAGGTGGTATGGACCTATTGATGTTTAATGGAGAAAAAACGGGGCACATGCGAGAAAACGATAAAGTGAAAAGGCACTAACTAGTGGGCCAATTCACCTAAATCTTCTAATGTCTTCTCCCTCTTTTCTCCCATATTCATTATGGCCACGCTTCACGACTAAGACCATGACTATGAAATTAATTTTGTTTTTCTTTTATTTCATTCATGTCATTTTTTTCAATTTAAGAGTCAAATGTTCATACCGATTTATGAATTTTAACATGAAAGCATGATGGAATGTTCATCATTGATCATTCTGGCTCTTAACTTATTGCCCATCGTCCATGCTTGTGTTATTTTGTCGAAAGATCCAAGAAAGTTAGATGGATATTAAGGACGGAAATGATTTACATGAAAGAAAATAATTATGTCCCAAATCAGCAACGTGGAAAACATAAATCTTTATTCACTATATCGATCGATCAAGCTTAACTTTATCTTTTATTTTCTTGTCAGATCTATAGGTATATCTTCCCTTAGAGTTTATCTTATTCTGATTTTAACCATTTAGCTTGTGATGAAATCAATTTTTTTAGCAATTCTTTTTTTTTTTCATATATAGAACTCAAAGCTAAGACATTTAAAAAAAAAATAGATACATACTACCTAAATCAATCACTTTTATTCATAAATTGTTTTATTATAAGTTAACTAAATCTAATCCAATAAGGTATTATAGATTTGCTTAATTATATGAGAATTTCATAATTGCGTGTGCTTTGCCCTTTGAAATTCTTTAACTATGTTATACTACAAATAACTTTTTTGTGAAAACAGCAAACCTTTGCTAAAAGTATTGTTGGATTAAAATTTTGACTTAAAAAACATTAATTGAAGTGATTTTTTCAACAACAAAAAAGTGACTTGTTACTATTAATAGATATGTAACTTTTTTGTTTCAAATGTAAACTATGTTAATTATTTATTTGTTATATTGCAATTGTGCTGTATCGAATAAATATAAAATAAATCGATAGAAAATAAAAAGATGGAATAAAAAGTATTTAAACCAAAATCCATAATAAAAGCACGTTTTATTTTTTACTTTCTCAATTTTTTCACCAAGATAGTATATACAAAGAGACAGATTTTGTTTAAGTTTTTTTACTAATAGTATAAAAATTATCTTACGATTATCCAATCACAAATTGACATACAAGATAAGTCTGATAATTTTTATTATAACTATTTTAAAATTCTAGATGTAAGCAAATATGGATGACTGTGATTTAATTCAAATAAATAGATCAGTTTCATTTTCTTTTATTCGATCTAACATGATTTGGTTTGGTGTTCGAGTTCTTAAGTTTTAAATCTGACAAAACCAACTCAATTTGAACATACTCTTTGATTGTAAATTGTCATTTATTTACTTCCTAAAAAAACACTGAACTATAAAACGCACTATCATCAAAGCTACTCCACAAATCTATATCTATGCACAATCATAATCACCCTCATCATAGAGCCCAATCGTACCATTGATAACAACCCAAAATCACAATCGATGGATGCACCAACAATAGTGCCGCCACCATGAGCCAACTTTGACCATTTCGTTAGAATTGTCATTTAAATCACTGGCCCTAATCGTTTAATTACCATCCGACACACCTTGAATGAACCCTAATTAACATCTTTATTCTCTCTCGTGTTGTTATCATCGACATAAGAGCAACACCATCACTACAAAAGAACAAGAGCTTGCCTTGTGAATCATTCCCCAAACGCTACCATTATTAAATCTTAGAGAAAGAATGTGATATTTGGTTAAGCACATAGAAGGAGATGGACTGTGATTAGGAATTAAGACAGAATATTGATGAAGATGCAGGGAAAAGGTGATTTTGATTTCAAAATTTCTCATTTTTATATTTTTTATTTATTAAATGAACTTATTACCCAATCCAAAGCAATTTGGTATGGATGGAGTTAATTAATTTGACTCAAGCTGACCACCCAACAAATGGAGAACTCAAATCACCCTAACCTTATATTATTTAACTTGTTTGAGCTTCTAAATACTCTAAATCCAACCAAAACTAGTTACATTCCAACTAAATAAAAATTATACCTATCATGATTTTTAATAAAAGCTGAAAGTGTAAAAAAACAACTAATAATTTATAACTATTAAACTTTTTTTTTTTACATCTACTGAGGATCAACTAAACACACATCTTTAGTCTCCAAGAAAACTAAATACACTCTATGTTTATATTTCACTTCTTTCCAATTTTCTTAATCAAAGTTAATATTATACTAGTAGAATTTAATTTCGTTAATATAATTTTATTTAATAAAAAAATTAAATGATAAATATAATATTATGAGTCAATATTAATGATATATATATATATATATATATTATATTATATCAATTTTCTATATTTATAAATTCATTCGTTACTATAATATATTATTTTGGTAATGTAATTACAGTACTATTTATATTAATAGTTTAACTTTTATTAAACAAGTATTATACTAGTAAAGACTGTTTCAATCACCAATTGTAAATATATATCATATTTTTTTGCAGTGCATATATGTGACACGTAAAACGGTAACTAATATAATTTCATTTTGTAAAATATGTACCCACTTCTATAAATCCAATACCAAGATTAATAAAATCATACCTAATGATTCGTTTTACGGTAACTTAAGGATGGCATATGTGGTGAAATCATATGATAATGACTGCATACCGTCAGATTTAGTCCTCAATTCAAAATTGCAAGTGAATACATAAAACAAAATACATAAACCTTTGGTTTATTTGTTTGTTTAGATAGCTAAAACAATATTGTTGGTACCGTTTTCATATGGAATTGGATTTTATTTGTTCCAAGTTTTTTAATTCTTATTCAATTTTTACATTAGAATTTATATTTTTCAATTATGAATCTAATTTAAAAAGAAAATTTATATTATTTCTAATCATCAGCTTAAACTTTAAAGATAAATCATATCTACTTATAATTAATGTCATATTTTATCATTTCTCACCTTCTTTGCTTTCATATTTCACATACCATTATCGTTTGTCTATTATTATGACAATTTCTTGATGACATTTAATGATTACTGCATTCAGTTTCTTTTTTTAATTTGACCACCTTTATTATTAGTGACGTCTTATAGTTTTAAATTTGATTTCGAATTATATTTTTAACATGATAGAATTATAATTAAAATTCTATTTTCTAAATATAATTATATGAGAAAATAGGCTTTACATTGATAGAGCAAAATAATTTTACAAACATGCTAAACTATATTTTTCCTATAGTTAATAAAGGTTATATTTAACTGTGGACAAGTAAAGATACTTCAACGTGTTTAATTCAATTTAATTTTAAGAATAATGGTTTTTTTTATTTTTTAAAAGAAATTAAACTATTAAATAATTACGGTATTTAAAAAAAAACTAAACTAAACATATATTTAATTAATTAAGCTTTTATTTTTTGAATATTTTCCTTCAAATATAATTTATTTGTTGTATGGTCGGACAAGGAATGTGAACATTTCTCTTAATAATGAAAATTCCAACTTTAATTCACTAACTTATAAAATACTAATTAATTATTTTGACTAAACACAACTCAATTGGTAATTAAGTTTTGATTATAAAAATTGAATCATGGACACTACATAATGATGACCAAAGGTCAACGCGTGTAAAAGCTACTGTCATCAAGTTAAAGCTAGCCATACGCAAGCTTAGATCAGCAACCCTATTGAGAAAAAGAGTCGGGGGAGAGGGTGTCCTCCTTTCCGTTCAAGTTAGAGCCATATAAACACGAAACATCCTTCACATGCACTATTCCATGAAATAGGGGACCAAAAACATTGAAGTTTTGCTCAGCATTTGTTGCCCTTGATGGTTAAAATCTATCAACATACATTCATTAAAGTCATCGAAACCACTTGATGGACGATCTATGAACAGTGTTTTTTGTTACACTAATTTATGAGAAGATTTAGTGCAGGAGAACGAATCCTATATCATTATATATTGGTCTTGAAAGCAATAGTACTACTACTGGATTTCAAATCCTAATCCTTGAGCACGAAATTAATTAAGTTCTACATTTTTCTTTGGTGAACTTAAGTTTGGCCAAGCTATTAAATTTTAGTATGATAAAAAAAAACTAAATTTTGAGACTTTAATGCTAATGTAGTGAGTATAAAACAATATATTTGTATTTATTGGTCATTCTAATTAATGAAAAATATACAACTACAAATTTATGTGACGTTTTATTTGAGAGTTTATTTTCTGTTTTTATTTTTTGAAAGTAATTTTTAAAAAAAATTAAGATTTAAAAAAAGTATCAAGAAGAAAATATTATAAGATGTCATTGTATTTTCATTTTTTTCAAAAAAAGGCTAAAAATATTTTCTAAAATGTATTTTATTCTTTTTTTCTTTAAAAATAAAAACAGAAAACACTAAAACTAACCATAACAACTACGATACCTATATCTTTAAAAGACATCAATGTAAATGCTCTCTCAAATCACCAACTATTGGATTAAGTACTCAATCCCTTTACTTGACTACCTAAGTTGAAATCACACACACCTAAATACAGGGAAACTCATCAAGTGCCCATATATTGAAATCATTCAATTGCGTCTAACATATGCATTGACCTTGTGTATAGAAAGCAATTAATATAACTTATAATCACAATCACTCCTTTGGCGAGACACAATAGAGTGACATTGTTGAACCACCAATATGTTATCTATATACACCTATAAATACCAGCATAACAGTTTTACTATGTGCATTCCTCTCATACAAACTAGTTGTTATTTTGTTGAATACTAACCTGGGTTCGAAGTCTCTACATGTAATATCTGTAGAGAAAACACCAGCAAAGTTACAAGACCAAACCTTGAAGTATCATGTAATGATTAGAATAAAACAATTAACAACATAAGTATAAAGAAAAAAATATTTTCTCTTTAAATAAATAAATTATTAGTTTATATTGGTACTAAGTCAATAATTGGTTTCATTCTACATTGCCTTTAATTAACTAGAATGTGTTGATCTATATTATCTTCTAGACCATTACTTGATTTATTTTTATTTTGGAGCGGTACGCACTAAAAAAAATAGATACATGCATCATTCACAACATTGGTTAAAAAAGATTTTCTTATGAGAATAAAATATTTAACAACTTTTCAGAAGTACGTAAAGTTGACTGCTATTTAATTACAAGTGTAAAATTTATAAATTTCCTAAGTACTTTATTTCGTGTAATTATAAACACAAAATATCGTTTTTTATAGATGTAAAATGCAATAATTTTCGTTAACACTAAAATCTTTTACTTATTTGGTAGAAGTTGAAAATGACGTATTCATATTACTCCATTTTCTTAACACTATACATCCTAATAAATCCCTTAAAAATATAGTTAAAAGGATAGTGCTATATATGAACAAATGGTAAAAGATAAAATGAAAAAGAAAAACTATTTTTTTATGCAAAGCAAAAGAATAATTGTATTAATAACAGTGATTGTCACAAAATTAACTAATAATCATATAATACATAAGATTTTTGTATGCAAAATAAAAATAATTCCAACCATATAATACGAAATATGAATTTTTACTTATATACACGTAATGTATTATTTTAAAAGTTAAAATATGTTATTATATTAAAGTGATGGTGATATATGGAATGCGTGGTGGGGCATAGGTATGGAAACTTAGAAGACAAAAATCTTGGGAATCACATGTAATGTAATATAATGTAAGGCATATCAAACAAACAAACCAACTGTCTAATCACAAATTTGATTCTCTTCATCCACCAACCCAACTCAACCCCCTCTCTCCTCTTCACTTCTACGTCTACAAATCTATAAACTATAGGAGTAGAAGAGGGATGAAGGTTCTGTGCCAAGAAGTACAACTACTCCAACTAAACCATAACATAACATAACGTAGCACATATACGTGTGTGTGGGCTAACCTTGTAGTCGTGTAAACGCAATAATCATAACCTATTACCCCTTGATTTTACCCATTTTGGTCCCTTTGATAGGCTTTGATTCCCCGACAAGCTTTGGTGTTTCATCCAGACTGTACAATCTGTCACACGCAATTCTCTAATTCTCTCTCTCACTCTCTCCAAACAAACTACATCGTTATTTTGCTAAACCCGACCTAGCCAATGTCCAGCGAAGCACATTCGTTTGCCATCTCTTTTACTTTATAATGTAACAACCCAATGTTATGCGGAAAAGGAACCGAAAATACTCATTGTTTTATTTGTTACAGACCGATTCTTGCACAATTAATGGTACGTGTTTATTCCTTGCTTAGAAAAATTAGTGTCTTAAAAATATATTATATTTGTCCCATTGTTTTTTTTTCCTCAAAGTATCCACGGATGATATCATAATTTCAATTCCCTCTCATCGCATTAAACCAACAACAAAGCATGCCATTCAACCAGCTTAAATTTTGAACTGATGGAAAGACGGTGGTGGGATAAAATTATTAAGAGAGAACTCAAATTCAAAATCATTTAAGATAAAAACAACTTATATGCTGCTAGTTAATTTTTATGCATTTTTTTATACTAAATCACACTTTTTTTATGAAAGAAAACTTGTTTGAGTTAGATAAAATTATCATGAATAATATTTTTCTATCTCTAAATATTTAATGTAATTACATATTCATGATTTAAATTTAAGATTATTGATGGAATTCAAATAATTTCATATGAATTGAGTCGTTCTGCAGTAATTAATCTACACATTTGTTCATTCATAACGTGAATATTTATATAATTCTGTTGTTTACAAACTTTAGATAATTATCTAAACAAAATCTTTTTTTTTCAGAATTTTTACTCAAGTTATTAAATTTTTAAGGTTGTAAGAAAAAATAAGAATAGCAAAGGTTGTTAAAATAAAAGTGGGGGAGTCAGAGTCAGAGACAACTTTTTATCTGCCACAAATATTCAAAAAAATTAACAAAAGGCCACGAAGGCCAAACTAATTAACAAAATGCCACGCCCCTAGTTCGCTGGTCAAAGGTGTGAACTACGCAAGCTGACATGGCACCCCTCTGCCCAATGGACCAGTGCCCCACCAGAAGCGGGCAGGACACGTGGCAGGTTGGTCGAAATTCGCTGACAGAGCTGGCGAAGTACATTCCTAGTTTGCTATAGGTGGTAGCAAACTTCGCGCTGACATGGCACCTAGTTTGCTAGAGGCATTAGCGAACTTCGTAGATGATTGACACGTGGCACCTAGTTTGCTAGAGCCATCAGCGAACTTCGTAGATGATTGACACGTGGCACCTAGTTTGCTAGAGCCATCAGCGAACTTCGTAGATGATTGACACGTG
>QARZ01038905.1:0-14717 GCA_013407115.1 Glycine latifolia
CCATTGAAATCTCACTAAGTTCATGATGACTTTTTTTAAAAATCTTCCAAGTGAATTATATACCATACAAGTGTCCTAACACTTGGCTATGTCATAATGGTTGCCTTTCCAAGTGTCCACCCACTTGGCATGCCTTAACAAGTGTCCCAACATGTGTCCAAATTCATGAAGTTTCTTCTAGCTTCTCCTTTGTTCATGTGGTGGCTAGACAAATGGAGAAAAATCCTTGCTTCATTTTCATGTTACTTGAATCCATGTCATACAAGTGTCTTCCACTTGTATTTATCCTATGGCTTGCCTTTCCAAGTGGCTATTCAAGAACTTTCTTCTCCCTTCTACACTATAATTCACGTGATTCATCAATCTAAAGGGGAGGAATACCAATTTTTCTTCCTTTCATGCTACATGTTGTCATTTTTGATGATGAAGAAAAATCTAGTTTCAAATAAGGCTTTACACATGGCATTTTCTTAAAAAGAAGTCAAATTTAATGTGAATTCTTTTATCTAAAGATAATTTGTGAATAATAGAACTCTAGATATTCCTAAGAATTTATCTCAATGATAGTTTAAATTAATCACAAGTAGTCTATACAGAGCATTGTATAAACCTTACACACTAGACTACTTTTATCTAAATTTTGATTGGTCCATACTATTTCTAACCATCAAAATTACTAAACTATTTTATTAAATAGTTCTATACATCCTACAATTAAAAGAAAATTCCATAGATTCTATTTATCATTTTTCCATATTTTTCTACCACCTTAATCTTCCTGAATAACATTTCGAAGTTACTATCGTATAAAATTCATAGAAATTTTATTCTGAGGTTTTTTGTCACAAAAATATTTTGATACTTAGTCAGCTAAGTGTATTTTATAATTTCATCTGGTTTCTACCAAATTTCTAAAGATATTTGGGCATTTCTGGCCTAAGGGCATTTTGGTAATTTTACCATTCATCTTAGGGGTATTTTTGTCATTTCCAAAATGTCCAAGGGTATTTTTGTAATTTCAATGTTACTTCCACAATTCAATTATAATTTCAAATTCAAAATATATTTTTGAGGATGTTACATTTTTGACCCTACCCGGAGGAATCAATAGAAAAAGTGAATCCCTTATGATACACCAAATCTGGCTCGGTTATTGATAGAGTGAATAGATCTGTCATTTCTTAAAATATCTTTTCTGATTCAAAATTGTTGTGTAATGCATATCTTTCATTGTTCTGGTCATAGAATAGGTGAAATAAATCCCAAAATGAAATTTTGTTCAAGAATGAAATCTTATTGGAAATATCTGGTTCACTCTTTGGAACCATATTATATGTCGGATATGATGAAACAGGATGAATGTTAATGAAATTTGAAATATATCAATGCAAGACAAGTCGTACTATAATAGAAAAGCAAGCTATTATAATAAAAATTATTTTAATTCTTGAAATATTTTGGTTCCTTTTTAGTTCTTGGTGGATGACAAATCATATCATTTTGTGTCAAATATAAAAACTGAAACTGAATATAATTTTTATAAGGATGAAAGTAAGTATATCACCATTTCAAATGAATTATAACTATATTATATATAAATGAAAATTATTTTTATTCTTGAAAATACATTAATTTTTTAGTTCCCTTTTAGTTCCTGGTGGACGTATAAAATCATATAATTGTGTCAAATATAAAAACTAAAATTGAATATAATTGGTATAAGGATAAAAAAAGTAAAAACCCATTTATCCAACAAAAAAGAAGTAAAAACTGTTGAATATATTTAACAATATATTAAATATTAATGTTCACATACAAGCCCAACAAGTTATTGTATGGTTATATGGGCCCATATGGGCTAGAGCCCAATAACTTGCTATATCACTAAGCTTTGCCCTAAGCTGGAGGTAACACTGTTGAGCATTCCACATCTAATGTCTCTTGGTATAATACTTCAAGCATCCAACACTAAACTCATCTTTCTCTCAAACCGCTTACCTCCAAGAATCTTGAAGTATTAGCTTCGTGTATCGAATTTGAGCGAGTAAGGTGTTGTTTCAAAGATCTCATCAAGAGGAAATCAAGGGTGTGATCACTTTTGTGTTTCGACGGAAGGATTGACCGGGATCTGAGTTTGAAAACTTTGATCCGCAACCTTTGAGTCTAGATCACGAAAATTTCAGCCAATTTCACAATTTGAAACCTTGTGGGTTTTGTTCTACTCGTCGAGACGATCGTTTTGACTGGTCACTTGCGTAAAACGGAGGTCAAACGAAAGAGATATGACCGTTGGAAGTTTCTATAGTTTTCCGATGACTTTTCCGACGATTGGTTCGTTTTTCGGTGTCTTCTTCGGCGGCTGGTTCATTTTCTGGCGAACTTTTCAGACGACTTTTCCAGTGACTGGTTTATTTTCCGATGAATTTTTTCGGTGACCGGTGACTTTCCGGCAAACTTTTCCAGCGAGTTTTCAGTAAGTCTCTGCACGACCAAAAATAGTTGTTCCTAAGGTTTATCGGCGTTCTGGATTCAATTTTGGGGTTAGATTTGACAAATTTCATCTCTACAGTGGTGTTTTTTGAAAACTTAGAAGATTTTGTATACTTTGGAGGATTTTAAGGTGCACTATTTCTAACTCTTTTACTTTGATTAAAATGGCAAAACATAACTCCTATGATATCGTAAAGCTTAAATCTTTTGATGTCACTGAATTTCATGGTTGGAAATTTCATGTTCAATTTGGCATGAATCAACGTGACATATTCTATATTGTATTAAGTGATTTTGCATATACTTTTGAAAATGTGGATGAATATCAATGGATTAAAGATGAAGATTTTTGTAGAGATTACTTGTTAAACTCTTTAAATCCTCGTCTAGCTATGACTTATAGTGAGTATAAGACTGCAAAGGAGATATGGGATCACTTGAATACTCAATTTCAAAAACAAGAAAAGCTTTCTAAGACTCTTCTAGCAGAGAAGTTCTTTGACTTTAAGTTCAATATGAACTCAAGCATCACTTTTCAATTAATTGAACTTGAGAATATGAGGAACAAGCTAAAAGAGGACAATTCTGATTTGTCTGGTAATCTCTTTGTTGGTCTTGTGTTGAGTAAGCTACTTGCTGAATATAATTCTTTTAAGGCTGACATGCACAGACTAAAAGAACATATGGGCTGGATGAATTAAAAAGGTATATTCATATTGAAGATCAAAACATTTGTAGGAAGAGTTTGGAACAAGTAGGACAACAAAAGTCAGTTGCCAACTTAGTTTTGAAAACAATATGAATACACTCAAATACCAAGAGGGGGGGTGAATTGGTATAATCTTGACCTTTTAAAAAAATTTATCAAATCAGAGTATAAGGATCCTTATCACTTTTTAAAACCAATTAGAGTTTGATTCAATTAAACCACTTAGTCCAAGATTCCAATGACCAAAACTTACACTTGTTGAGTAATGAAGAAATCACAATTATCAAGAGATCAAGATAGCAAGAAGAGATAGATCAATAGATTGTAACACAAGCACATATACTAGTTCACTTCTCAAGAGAAGCTACGTCCAGTTCTTCTAATCAAACTAGATTACAGTTCCACTAAATCAAATATGTTCTTTACAAGCTATTACAAGTGATCTTCTTTATCAACCCTAGACAAAGAATTAGAATTCTAACACCCTATTAGAAATCAAATTACAAAGACTCTGAGAACCCTATTTAGATCTTTCTCTAGAGAACACTACTCTTGACAGCTTTAAATAATCTATTTGACTTTAGCTTTGCAAAAGTAATTTTCAAATACAAAAACAATCTACAAGAGAGATTCAAGAGAGACACAACCTGTGATCCTCAATGGATGAATGAATCATTGAATATTACCAATTATTTCTAGGTTGCACGAATGTTTAAACCTCAAAATAGAATATCTTGAACTTCTTTTTCAAATCTTGTCTCTAATACATCTTCAACTTATGAAGCAAAAATGATCTTCTCATTTCAAATAAGATTTCTAATACTCAGAAAACTGTTTCTTGGACTTGTGAAAGCTTAGCTTGTGTTGGGTATTCGAATTTTCTTTTAGAATGAAAAGTATGATGTGTATCTGAATCACAAACCCAAGCAGCTTTAAATAGAAAACAGTTTTAACTGACAGTAATCGATTAATCCGTAAGAGTAATCGATTATTTCACTTGATATAATCGATTAATATTACAAGTAATCGATTAAAGTGTTCTTGAGCAGTTATGGGAAACTTTGATGAACAATGTAATCGATTATTATGAGATGTAATCAATTAAAATAGACAGTCTCAGTTTATAATAAGCTTTAGTAATTGATTACAGATGAATGGTAATCGATTAAAGCAGACAAGTTTTATGAATGAAATGAACTATGTAATCGATTACAGCTGAGTGGTAATCGATTAAAGTGTTCTAAATGACTTTCCTAAGTTATCATATGTTTATGTAATCAATTACAGAAACAGAGTAATCGATTAAAGCAGTCACATTTGCTTTTTCAAAAAGAAAGTTATGAGACACTCATTCCATATGCAACATGGAATCATTCATCTTTTTCTCAAAACATGTATGCATGATTATGACTATGATTTATGCAATGCAAGGATCTTAGATTAAGCCTCTTTAACATTTTAAACAAGTTACAAAATGCCTTCAATTGAATGGCATGTAAAAAGCTAAAACCTAAAGGCTTCTTCATCATCCTTGATCAGCTTTGATGATTATCCTTGATTAGCTCCCCCTGTAACCAACAAGTTTCACATTCCTATAAATCTCAGAAAAAGTCCAAGTCACCAAAAGGTGAATCCTCTTTACAGTTAGAGGCAAAAAAGACTATTTTCAAGAAGAATAAGAAGGGAAAGTGCCATAACTATGGAAAGTGGGGTCACTGGGAAGCAGAGTGTAAGCTACCAAAGATGTCAAAAAACAACACACCACAAAATGAGGCTAATATGCTAATTAGTGAATCTAAGCCTCAAGCCTTCATTGGAATGATGAATAATGGAAATGCCAGTGTCTCTTTTGAGTGGTGGTTGGATTGTGGTGCTACCTATCATGCGACAAATGATGGGAATTTACTCACTGAGGTCATAGAAGTTAAAGACATCGTGAAAAATTGTAATGGTGGTGAGGTACAGGTGACTCATGCTGGAACTGCTAATTTGGTGCTTTCTTCAAGTAAGCTACTAACTTTGAAACATGTTAAAGTAGTACCTTTACATAAAAATAATTTAATATCTATGAGTTTACTTGATAAAGCTGGTATGTCTTTTTCAATTATGAATGGTAGAGTAACTTTATCTATTAACTCATGTTACTTCGGTTGTGCATTTATGATTAATGGCATGTATAGATTGAGTTTAGATACTGATAGCATAAACCATGTTAGTTCTACTTTGATTGATCCAAAATTATTACGTAATAGACTTGGACATGTGAACTATAGGAAAATGCAACATTTATCTAAAACTCACAACATTCCATTAGATACTTCTATTCGATTTGACAAATGTGAAGTGTGTGCACAGACTAAGATCACTAGAAAACCTTTTAAGTTGATTTCTAAAAGCACAACACTTGTTGAGCTTATACATTATGATCTTTGTGACTTTAAAAACTATGTTACCAGAGGGGGTCAGAATTACCTAATCACTTTCATAGATGATTTCTCTAGATATTGTCATGTTCATTTGTTGAAATCGAAAGATAAGGCTTTTGAAAATTTTAAGATTTTTAAATCTAGATTTGAAAATCAACTTAATTTGAAAATTAAGAGGTTTATGAGTGATAGAGGATGAGAATATACAATGATTGGGTTCAAGGAATTTTGTGCTTTGGAGGGCATAATACTTGAAACTACTGCTCCTTACTCACCCCAATCAAATGGTGTTGCAGAGCATAAGAATAGAACTTTAATTGAAATGCTAAATTCTATATTACTTACAGTTGGCATGCCTTCCTCCTATTGGGGAGAAGCTATTTTAAATGCTAATCTCATCTTAAACAGGTTGTCGCACTCTAAATTGTCTAAGACACCTTATGAGATATGGCATAAACGTCCTTGTAGATATGATACCCTTAAAACTTAGGGTTGTGTTGCCTATGTAAGGATACAAGATCCTAAAAGGCCTACAGTGGGACCTAGAACCACTACTTGTGTATATCTAGGTAGTGTAGAAGATAGTGTTGCAGATAGATTTTTGGATCTATCTACTAACATAAGGATAGAATCTAGAGATGTAGAATCCTTTGAGTACAAGTTTGTGAGCAATCTTGACTTGAAGGTTGTTGGATCTACCATATAGAGAATGATCCATTCTCATATCAAGAATCAATTACAAAGGAAGATTCAAAGAAGGAGTAATCCAAATGGTAGCTTATCAATATCAACATAATACACAACTTAACTTATTTCTCATACACCATACATCATACAACCATTTAAAGTTCATCAAGCTTCAAGAATCATCAAGCAACACATGAACTTTCTAAGAATTGATAGAACACTCAAGAACACATGTTTATAAACATTTCTTTCATCATCACAACACTTGAACCATTTTTATCTCTTTTCATAAAATACTTTAAAGAAAGCTTTATTTAATATTAATCTTTATATTGTCCAACATAATAAACATAGGTTCAACATAATTCTAGTATCACATCAAACATACTCAAGGTTTTTATTTTAACAAACTATATCACTTTAGTACTCCGCTTTAATAAAACATTCAAACTATAGAAACCATTTATGTAATTACCATTGAAAGCAACTTGTTCTTTTAAAAATAGTTATAATACATGTAGATTCAAGTCAACATAATTTTAGCATCAATTAAATATATAAACTCAAGAAATCATAGAATACTTTTTAATCAAACATATACTTGTAACAAAATATTCTACTATACTTCTAAACAATTATTTTCTTGGAAATAATCATAAAACATATCGTTGTAAGTCATTTTAACGTTCATTAATTAAGTTAGATTCAAGTTATATATTCAATAATTATTTATAAAACTAAAATCAAGTTATTTAATTGAATAACCATTCATATAGAAATTTTTGGTTCTTTGAGGCAATTCATCAAATACCTACTCTACAAAGCTTAATTCTTCATGAAATCAAGTAAGAATTCTCATGTAATTAATATTCAAACTTGGCTTATCATAAACTTCCCCATACCTTGCTTTCTTTAAGCTTTTTGGACAACTTTCCTCCTTTGAGATTGAATGATTCTTGCTCCTAGGATTGCTAGTGTTTCACGTGAACTTCCAAGACATAAGCTTTTATTTTTGTTCTAAGTAAAAGGTGGGATTAAGATGAAATGAAATGAACAAGCTTTAGAGTGGGATTTTGCACGTTTGGCTTCCCTTTGGGCAGCCAAATTTTCGGTCCTTATTCCCTTTTATAGGGTGCTTTAGTTTGATTTTTCTACAAATATCCTTCAAGGTCATAATGACTAGCTTTCCTTGTGGCTTCACCTTATTGGCTAATTAATTTGCACCATCCAAGTGGCTTGATTCATGAAAATTCCACACCTTTCTTTGGCTATCTTGTTTTGCACGTATACTAGCCAAGCTAAGGTGCATTCCCTTTGGTTTCTTCCTTTTACGTGAGATAGCTTAGGCTTAGTAGATTTTTGTTGCATTATTTCCAAAATCATGATTAGTTAGCTTTCCAAATGGTCCAATTACAAAGTTCCTAGCTTATTAGCCATACAAGTGTCTTAAGTCTTGATTTTTCTCAAGTTTTCTCCATTTGCTCGTGGAGTTCAAGGCTTGTAGGTCAAGTCTTCAAGTGCTTTTCATGTGGAATGCTAGCTTAGTCATAAAATCTCTCCCCAAAACCCGTGTTATAAAAATACTCATTCTGAATTCGTTAACCGTTGGATCTTCTTAAAATTTTAAATACATACTCCTATCCCATATATCTAACTTTTGACCGTTGGGATTTTTAAAATAATATCTAGAGATTTCTACGTGCCCATAAGAGTCAAGGAGGAAGTTCTCTTCAACAAAAAAAACTTCCTAATGCTATCATTGCTAACTTTCCAATAGGTTTCATTTGATTGGCTAATCTTTTCCTCCTTACAAGTGGCCTCATCTTGAAACTTCTTGTATTATTTTCCAATCTCACGTAGCCTCCCTTGGTCTAGCCTTCCCAATTTCGGTTTCTACTCCTTGGAAGTGCAAAATATTTCTTAAAACCATAATTACCTTATTTTCCATTTGCTTGATTTTCATTGGCTATTGAATCCTTATCTTCCATGTTTCTAATTTCCACATTCTTCTTCATGTTATACGTAGGATTGCTAGCTTGAAGAGTAATCTTCACAAGTATTTTCATTTTACACATAGAATAGCCTAGGTTTAGTGGATTTTATGCTTTTGTTACCAAGTAATTTTATCTTGCTTCTTATTGGTCCATCTTGCTTGGATTCTTAAAATTATTAAACTAACTTATTTAGAACACTGATTCTTCCCATATTTAAGAGAAAATTCCATAGATTATGTTCATACTTTACTTATAATTTTTCTGATGTCTGAGGTAGTTTAGATTAAGCTCTTTTCAACCTATCTTCCAAAATTCGTAGAAATTCTATTTTAGGGTTCTCTACCCTCAACCTTCCTGATAATTTTTTTATCTAAAAGTATTTTATCCTATACTCAGGTTCCCACAAATTTCTGAAGTCATCTTGGTCATTTTTGACATAAGGGTATTTTGGTAATTTCACCACTCACACTAGGGGTATAATCGTCATTTCCAAAAATGTTCAAGATATCTCTATAGTTGTCACCCTAAGGGTATTCTTGATCATTTCCAGAACATCCAAGGGTCTTTATAAGATTTTCTCCTTAAATGTCTTCCTAAACTACCTAGGGGTAATTTAGTCATTTACAAAATATCCAGGGGTATTTTCGTCATTTTCCTTAGATCCTTCCGTATTGCCTCTAATTAACATTTTACCCTAGTAATTGACTGTGATTCCAAAATTTTGGGGTGTTACAATAATAATCCCAAAGCTTACTTTGAGTGGGAGATGAAAGTAGAACAAATTTTCTCATGCCAACAAATTGATGAAGAAAAGAAAGTAATTCTAGCAACTTTAGAATTTGGTGGCTATGCTTTGGTGTGGTGGAACCAAATTCTAATGGACATAGAGAGGTTGAGGAGAGAAAGAATACATTGCTGGAATGACTTGAAAAGATGCTTGTGAAGTAGCTAATCTTTTCTTTAAGGAAGTGGTGAGACTACATGGATTGTCAAGAAGCATTGTGAGTGATAGAGACACAAAGTTCCTTAGCCACTTTTGGAAAACATTGTAGGGTAAGCTTAGTACAAAACTCTTGCTTTCATCAACTTGTCACCTACAAACGGATGGCCAAATCGAGGTGGTGAATAGGACCCTGGGTTAACTCCTTAGATGCTACATCAAGTGATATCTAGAGCCTAATCCTTGTGGAATTTTTCTTCAAGTTCAGTTTTTAAAAGTTCTTCAAAGGTAAAATTCTGCAACTTTTGAAAATGTGAAAAATCCATTTCAATTCCTTGTTTCTTGTTGTTTTAGTGAAAAATTCTGGTGTTTTTCTTCAAGTTCTTGTTAAATTCTTGCCTTCTTCTTCTTCATGTTCTTCATATATTCTTGATATTTTTCTAATTTTCTAGTCTTGATTCTTGTAATCTAATGTTAGTTAGTGTTTTTGTGTTGTATGACCACTTGTTTTGATTCTAATCTCATGCCTAAACTGAATTGAGTTGTTAGAAGCAACATTTTATACATCATATTTTCTTGAACCATTCAATTTCTTAGATGATTATTGAACTTGTACAAAAGAAAAACAAAGAAGTGCAGCCCAAATGTTTGTGAAATTGTGGCTGGAAAAATAATCAAAGTGCAACCCAAAAAAGTTTGTGCATCGTGGCTGGAAAAACAATCAAATTGCAGCCAAGAAGTTATTGAATTAGTGGCTGGAAAATTCAAAGTAAAAACATAATTTAGAAGCAAAGAAAAGTTGCAAAGGTTATAAGTTTAAAAATTCTTTTGAACCACAAAACTACGTGAACTTGTATGACATGCAATCTTTGTGAAATTTGGCTTCTAATAATTGAAGTTGATTGGTATATCCTCCTTGTGCAGTTTGGTACAGCCCATAGTATTCCTTGAGTTGTCTCATTAAATTCCAATTTGAGTTGTGCTTTTCTAAAATTTTTTCTTTTGTTGCTTGTCTCTTAAAAATTCCAAGGTTTTGTCTTAGAGTTTTCTTGTTCTTTGGACTCTTGAGTCTTGCCTAGAATTGTTTCCTATTTCACTATAGTAAAGAACCTTGATTGGATTGAGAGTGTTGCTTAAGAACTATAGAGAAGCTAGAGTGGAAAAAGGCAAGCGAGAACATTAAAGAAAAAGCCAAGATAAAGTCTGCAAACACGAGTAAAAGTGACAAACACTTAGAGAGTGGTAAGAATTTTCTTATATACTTGTGTTTTTACTTACCATTTCTTTTGAAGGATGACCTCAAGTGGATAAGGCGCTTTATCACCTAGGACCTCTAGGTTGATGAAAGCCATGATAAAACAAATGGAAAACTTGCAAACCAAAATGGATGCAAAATTTGAGGAGTGTCTACCTCACATTGAGTTTGCTTACAATAGAGTAGTTCACAAGAATACTTCCTTATCTCCTTTTCAAATTGTTTATGGCTTTAACCGTTTAACTCTTGATTTATTGCCATTACCTAACACTTCTTCTATGATTAATCATGATGCTTTGTCTAAAGCTTCTTATGTTAGGAAATTGCATGAACAAGTGAAGGCACATGTGGAGAGGAAAATGGAAGCATATGCTAAGCAAGCTAATAAACACAAGAAGCAAGTGATCTTTAATGAAGGAGATTTGGTTTGGCTTTATTTAAGGAATGATAGATTTCCTCATGAAAGGAAATCCAAGCTCCAACCTAGAGGAGATGGACCTTTCAAGATTCTAGAGTTTGTGATCTTTCTTTGTATGATGAAGGTAAAAGTGAGGAAGCAAACTTGAGGTCAAGTTCTTTTCAAGAAGGAGGGGATGATGGAGGTCCATTGCAAGCTAAAGGTCTAGAAGGAGAGCCTGAAGCACTTCCTTTGGTGAGCTTTAAAGGACCAATGACAAGAGCTAGAACTCAAGCACTACAAGATCACATCCAAGCCAATTTGGACAAGCATGAAGAAGCATGCCAACTCAAGGATAACAAGGGCTGAATTTTGATTTGTCAAGTTCAATTTAATTCAATAAATTCCAACACTTGTTAGTAGCAAAAATAGTTACAAATAAAAGGGCTTTTAGTGCATTTGTGTAAAGCTTTGTAGGTAGACTTGTGTGTAATTTTTGTAGCACCTAGGAGGCTGCAATTAGAAGCTGAAAACTGCACCTCAAGGCTGAAAATACTGCACCTTTACACGAGTTTAGGGTCAGCCAAGAGTCCTTAGGGAAGCTTGCACACAAGCTTCATTTAGCTTGCATTTAAGCTTCATTAAGTGTGCATTACAAGCTTCATTTCATTGTAATTTTCCTTGCAATTTTGTGCATATATAAGCTGTCCCAAAAACTGTTGTGAGGATCTTTGATCATTGAATGCAAATCTGAAATTTGTGAGAGAGTTTTCTCTTTGTTCTTGAGGAAAAAGTTTGTAAATTGAACAAGTCTTTATATGGTCTTAAACAAGCACTTAAGATGTGGCATTTGAAGTTTGACAAGGTGGTAAAGAGGCTTTCAATCCAGTTATTCAGATAAATGCTTTTACTATCGTTTCATGTCAAATAAGATGGTCATCATATGCTTGTATGTTGATGACATGTTAATTATTGGCTTCGATCATTCTATAGTGAGTGATGTGAAAACCACTTTGGCTAAGGAATTTGACATAAAAGACCTTGGTATAGCTAATACCATTCTTGGTATGAAAGTAAGCTTTGAAAGACAAGTTATCTCCCTTAGCCAAACTCATTATATTGAGCAGCTACTTTCTACCTGGGGATACAGTGAGTGTAAATCGAGTGAGACGCCATATGAATATAACAAAAGACTGAGTTCTAATGAAGGGACCAGTGTGGATCAGTTAAAGTACTCAAAACTGATAGGTAGTCTCATGTATGCTATGAGTTGCACTAGACCTTACATAGCCTTTGCAGTTGGCATGTTGAGTCATTTCACTATTAATCCTAGTAAAGAGCATTTGTATGCCCTCAGTAGGCTGATGAGATACCTTAAAGGTACTAAAGATTATGCTCTATGTTATTCTAGCTATCCTCCAACCGTGGATGGATATTCTGATGCCTCATGGTATTTAGAAATTGGAAATAGTAAATCCACCAATGGATATGTATTCACTTTGGGTGGAGCTGCTATTACTTGGAAATCCAAAAGATAGACTTGTATAGTGTTGTCATCAATGGAATCAGAACTTTTTGTTTTAGCCTCAGCTGGTGAAGAGGCAGAGTGGATAAAGAATCTGATTATGGAAATTCCTTTGACTCAACTAAAGATTAATTCTTTAAGTTTATTTTGTGATAATTGTAACGCCTTGAAATTTCGATAACTGAACATATATGTTTGATGTATTTCTTGTATTATTTGATTACTTTATTAATTAGGATTATTTGAACTGTTGTGTGAATTATCTTTGTTCAATTGCTTGGTGGTGTGGATGTTAAGTTATGTGATGTTTGTTTGAGCTGCGTTGGAAATGAGTGATTCTGAGTTTGACCCAAAACCTGTTTTGGTAAAATCACAATTCTGGATTTGTTAACCGTTGGATCGCCTTCAACTTTTAGAAGTAAGCGTCTCATCCACATGTACAAAGTTTTACCGTTGGGATTGGTGAAATAACATCTGTAACGTGAGATATTATTTTTCACAAAAGCAGTGAAATTTCAAAAATTGGGTCAGCTCGCCCAAGCGAGCCAAAATTCGCCTGGGTGAGTAAAGTCGGTTTTAAATAGGTACAGTAGCATGAAAATCATGAAATTTGAGCCTCCTTCTTCCCCAAACAGCTACCCAAGTCTACCACCCTCGTCCTCTACTAGCCACGGCCACCAGTGACCGCCACGAGCCGTCGTTTCTTGGTGTTGAACCACCGCACGGAGAGGAACACTTTAATCGGAGCGGAATCTTCAAAAATCAACTCAAGGATTTGGTAGAGAATGGAGCCTCCAATCCTCCTTTCTTGGTTTCTTCGAGGTAATCGTGTTTTCTATGTCTTCTCCTAGCTAGTATGAAACCTCTCTTAGTATCTCTTGTGATTTGGGTACCGTTATTGGGTGTTTTTACACTTCCTTTGAAAACCCTTTGAAAATGAAAAGTTGTAAAAGTTTCCTTTTTATAATACCAGTCTCGTGGTAATATGGATTGTGAATGAATGAGATGATATTGATGTCGTTGATGATATTGAAATTGAGATGCTATTGATGTTGTTAATGATGTTGAAATGAGATAATGTTGATGTGGTTAATAATGTTGAAATGATATGATATTGATGTTTATGATGATGATATTGAAATAAAATGATGTTGATGTTATTGATGACATTGAGAATAAAATGATGTTGATGTTGATAATAACATTGATGAGAGATAATGTTGATGTTGACAATGTCATTGTTTGTTGTGGATACACATGGGGGGGTGAATAACTGGATATCCCTATGGGGAAGGGTTGGTCCCTATCCACGATTAGCGCATTGATGAGCCTATGGGTGTATGCTGTGTATGTACATGGGGGGTGCATGACTGGATATCCTTGCGAGGAAGGGTTGGTCCCTATCCACGGTCAGTGCATTAATGGTGCCCATATTTCATACTTCATAATTGCATGGATGGAAATAGAATGAAGACAGTGTGTACCTGTGGTTTTATGGGATAAAAAAGCGGGTACTAAGAGGCCACTCAGTTTGGAATTCCCTTGTGACTTTGGCTGATCAGCATGGGGCGGGGCAGGGGGGGAGGGAAATGCCAGTGCACAACAGGGTGAACCTGATAAAGTATTGAATCATTTTCCTAAGAGAGGCTATTTCCATGAGAATGGTACCACATTGCATTATGAGAGTTGAGTCAGGTGCATGCATCATTCGGAGCATAATTGATTTGAATTGTGGAAAAAGTTGATGACTAGTTGGTTGAGTGTATGTTGACCTAATTGATTATTGAGAGTGATTGTGGTTATTATTATTATTATGTTATGACATGTTGGAGTTGCCAAGCTGATGTGATAACGTTGGAATTTATTTTGGGGAGAGAGTTGTGTTGTATTATCAACTTTTTCTTAGTTGGTTACTTGATTCTCTTTAATTAGGCATGTAAACCCCAAGCCTATGTATTTATTAAAAGCTAAATTATGTTATGACATGTGATATCATAGCGATGAGGCGGGTCGTTACATTAGTGGTATCAGAGCAGGTCGAACCTTTTTTGGCCGGTGAGTTATGAGTTTGTTGTGTTTCTCTGTGCATTTTGTGTTTGCTTGTTGAATGTTTGATGTTTGAGTATTTGACTATTTTGTAGTTGCTTGGATTATGTGTGTTTGAGACTTATGCACATTGTTTTGCATGGGTTATGGAGATTTGTCAGTGCTGTCATAATATGTTTGTATTCCTGGTGTTTGTTATACTGATAGAGGACTATCTAAGGATCATGATGATGGAGGTCCATTCCAAG
>QARZ01038906.1:0-10343 GCA_013407115.1 Glycine latifolia
AACACTTCTTGTCTTCTTCTGATTCTTCAAACACTTGAAGCTAACATAAGTATTTGCCACTCACACTCTTGTTTGCACACTTTATCTAGGATTTTTCTCTAAAGTTCTCTCTTGCCTTTTCCAACTCTTGTTCCTTTATAGTTCTTAAGCAAAAACTCTCAATCCAATCAAGGTTCTTTACTAAAATGATATAGGAAATAATTCTAGGCTAGACTCAAGAGTTAAAGAACAAGAAAACTCTAAGACAAAACCTTGGAAACTTTTAAAAGACAAGCAACAAAAGCTAAAATTTAAGGATAGCACAAACTCAAATTAAAATTCAATGAGACAATTCAAGGATAGTTGTTGGACAAAAGCTGCACAAGGAGATACACTAAGCAAATTCAAGTGTTAGAAGCCAAATTTCACTAAGTTTTCATGTCATACAAGTTCACTCAATTTTGTGGTTCAAAGGAAACTTGAACTTGTAGCTTTTGTAACTTTTCTTTGCTTCTAAATTCTGTTTTTATTTTATTTTTTCAGCCACCAATTCAATATTTTCTTTGGCTGCACCTAATTGTTTTTCTTTTGCCTTTTATTGTTTCTTTCACAACATTTTTATAAGCTTTTGTTTTGCTTTTGTACAAGTTCAAAAATACTTAAAGAAATGTGATGAATCACGAAAAAACAATATATAATTGTAAAATTTGTTTCTAATAACTCAATTCAGATTTAGACATGAGATTAGAATCAAAACAAGAAGTTATACAACACACAAATAACTACTAACACAAGTTGACATGAATCAAAACTAGAAAATTATCAAGGACAAAAAAGAACATGAAGAACATAAGGTGAACAAGAATTTTGAAAACTTGAAACTAATCACTAGGAAAGGTGTAGGAACACAAGACAAGACTCAATCTACCAAGACTTTAAAGAAAATTAATAAAACTAGAAGTAGATCTAAGATTTTTGTGATTTTCGGATTACCTTTGGAGTAGATCTAGAAATTGAAATTGAAGAAGAATTTCACAAGGATTGGCCTCTTGATACCATATGATGTATGTCTAACCTCATTAGACATTGATTTTCCCAATCTACCTTCCAATGAAACTCAATCTTCAAGAACTCAAACTCTTACTCATGAATTTGGAGCAAAAGTGGATGAATGAGCTTTAAGGAATTAAGCAATGAAAGATGGATTGAGAAAATGAATGAAGATGGATGACACCATGGAGAAGCTCTCCAATAAGTATAGGAAGAATTGCACAATAGTCTTGAGAAGCCATTGATAAGATCCAAGAAGTTCTTGCACAAGAACAAGAGAGAAACTCTCACAAGAAAATTCAGCTTTCTTATTGATTTAACCAAAAGTTTTTGTACATTTCATTTTTGTTGGCTTTATATAGCCAAGATCCTAAAGCTTGTCTTGTAAGCTACCTAAGATAAATGCAAGCTAAATGCATGTGGAATGAAATGTCAAGTGAAATGAAGCTTGAGGTGTAAGCAAAGGAAGATTGAGGTGCAAGCTATCCACTTGATGACTTAGCCTCTTGCAACTATAGTTTTTACAAGCTTACATAGGTTCTAAAAAAATTACATATAAGTGCACCTACACTTATTAAACAATTGCCACCAAAGGCCTGTCTATTGCCACTACAATTGCCATTAAAAGGTGCTGGAATTAAATTCAACTTGAGAGTACAAAATCCAGCCCTTGTTCTTCTTGAGTTGGTGTGCTTCTTCATGCTTGTCTAAAAGGTGCAAGTTATCTTTGATGTGCTCTTGAAGGGTTGAGTTCTAGCTCTTGTCATGGCTTCCCTAAAGCTAACCAAAGGAAGCTCTTTAAGTTCTCCTCCTTGGCCTTGAGCTTGTGATGGACCTTCATCAAGAAATGTATTCATAGCACAAATACTTGCAAATGTGTCAAAGGGAAATATAAAACTATTTTTTGAAATCAATAAATTATATATATATATATATATATATATGTACATACATATATTCTCAGTCATTATTCAGGACTAATTAATTTTGATATTCATACTTTTGTATAATAATTTTACTTATTTACAAGTATAAGCTTATGGAAAGTAAGTGTAATATATAGAATAACTACCCATGCTAGTACTAATAGCATACTCTCCCTGTAAAAAAAAAACATATTCTCCCTTGAAATGAACGTACAACCTTCAATTGTGAATGGGTGGGTTGCAATTATTATATATATATATGTATGTATCTGTGTGTGTGTATATATATATATATATCCTTCTTCCTCCTGAAATTAAAGCTAACTAACTCCTTTTTCCTTATAGACTAGGATATCATACTAGTATGCATGTTGCTTTAAGCTGATTGCCTAAACTCAAAGCAAGTGAAGTTTGTGTTGTTGTTGTTGAACTTTGTGAACTTTTTGTTCTAGTTTCTTCTCATAAACTTGCTGAATTTTTTGACAATTAGATTCATGTTGTCATCATTATCTTCATCACTTGAGTCTTCTTCCCTTTCCACTTTTGAGGATGTAGCTTTCAAGGCTATGCTTTTATGTTTTTTATCTGCATCTTCTGCATTGGTTAGTTGTGACATTTCAAGTTCATACTTAAGAAGCTTACCAAAAAGTGCAGCCATGGACATTTTGGATAGATCTTTTGATTCTTTGATTGCTGTCACCTTTGGTTGCCAAGGTCTTGTGACACCTCAAGATTTTGATGTTCAACTCTTCAGCATCAAAAATCTTTCCAAGACCAAGAAGATGATTTACTATGTAAGTGAATCTTGTTTGAAGCTGAGATATGTTTTCTGTGGAGTTCATCTTAACATCTCATACTCATGGATTAAGGCATGCTTCCTTGATCTTCTTACTTCATCTGTAACCCAATTCAGAAGTATCTCCAGCATATTTTTGCACACTTAGCATTTCAGCTAAATTGCATTTTCCTTTATAAAGCATTTTCAAAAGATCAACCAAGTAATTATTTTCTAAAAGCACTATTATATTTTTTCACCTTGACTCTTTTTGAACTCATCAAACTCTTCATGCAAAGATTGGTATTTGTTAGCATTTTATGAAGAAGAAGCACATACACATCCATTCATTTTGTAGCTTGAAACAAGTTTTTCATTTTCTTCTTTCAAGTTACAAATTTCAGTTTGCATTTCTGCAAGTTTTATGACATGCCATCTAAGATTTCCTTTTAGCTTATTATTGGATTTTGCAAGCTTTTGAGCCTCTTCATGCATTTCATGGAAAGCATCAACAACTTGATCAAATTCAGAATTTACCTCTGTTTTAGCACTTGAGAAATCATTATCTTCACTTATTGTGGAAGTGAAACATACATTTGCTTATTCATTCTCACTTGATAATTCAGAAGTTGTTGACTCATTGTCTTCCCATGCTATATAGGCTTTCTTAGACTTTCCTTCTTTCTTTGTGTTCTTTTCACCTTGTTGCTTTTTCAAAAAGATAGAACATTCAGATTTAATTTTTCCAGGCTTACCACATTCAAAGCAAGTGAAGTTTGTGTTGTTGTTGAACTTTGTGAACTTTCTGTTCTTGTTTCTTCTCATAAACTTGCTGAATTTTTTGACAATTAGATTCATGTTGTCATCATCATCTTCTTCACTTGAGTCTTCTTCCCTTTCCACTTTTGAGGATGCAGCTTTCAAGGTTATCCTTTTATGTTTTTTATCTGCATCTTCTGCATTGGTTAGTTGTGACATTTCATGTTCATACTCAAGAAGCTTACCAAAAAGTGCAGCCATGGACATTTTGGATAGATCTTTTGATTCTTTGATTATTGTCACCTTTGGTTGCCAAGGTCCTGTGAGACACTTCAAGATTTTGATGTTCACCTCTTCAGCATCAAAAATCTTTCCAAGACCAAGAAGATGATTTACTATGTGAGTGAATCTTGTTTGAAGTTGAGATATGTTTTCTATGGAATTCATCTTGAACATCTCATACTCATGGATTAAGGCATGCTTCCTTGATCTTCTTACTTCATCTATACCTTCATGAGTTATCTCCAACATCTCCCACATCTCCTTTTCACTTTTGCACCTAACAGTTCTAAAGAATTCATTAGAAAAAAGTGTAGAAGTAATCATGTCCTTAGCTTTGAAATCATATTGGACAACTCTTTTTTCAACATTTGTCATTTCATTCCATTTTTGGGGAATCATATCATTACCAATAGTTTTAATAGGAATCAAGGAACCTTTTTCTATTGCATTCCAAGCACCTGGGTCATTTGAATGAATGAAGATTTGCATTCTATTTTTCCAAAAACTAAAGTGCTCTCCTTCAAACATCGGAGGACAATTGAGGGAGGCACCCTCCTTGAAGGTAATTTGTGTGGTATTCATTTTCTTTTTAAAGAAAGATAGTGATCTTGAATAACACTCAAGAACCTGCTCTTGATACCAATTGAAAACAATAGGAATACCCACAATAACTAAGGGGGTGAATTGGTTTAAACTTGGTCTTTTAAAATTATTTAGTAAATCA
This sequence comes from Glycine latifolia, assembly GCA_013407115.1. Lineage (NCBI taxonomy): Eukaryota > Viridiplantae > Streptophyta > Magnoliopsida > Fabales > Fabaceae > Glycine > Glycine latifolia. The sequence continues at coordinate 4,496 of QARZ01038906.1, forward strand.
GAGTTATAGAATCTTAATCACAATTAGAATGCTTCAAATCAATCAAATCACTCAGCCCAAAACAATTTCTTCAAAAATAGAACTTGTTGAGTAATGAAAATAGTACCAAGAATTAATGATCAAGATAACAAGTAGAGTTTAAGGAATGGAAAACCAACACAAGAATTTATACTGGTTCACTTCTCAATAGAAGCTACATCCAGTTCTTCTAATCAACACTAGATTAGAGTTCCACTATTATAAAATTTCAGTTCTTACAAGCTTTACAACAACCACTCTTTATCAACACTAGATAAAGAACGGAAATTCTAAACCCTATTAGATACCTAATGATCAAGACATAGAGAACCCTTCTCTACTCTTCCCTCTAGATAAACCCACTCTAGAAAAAGCTTAAAGAACCCTTTACAATAGTATCAAACTACCAAGAATACAAAAATGAAATTACAATAAGAGATAATGGAGAGAGACAACCTGATAATCTAATGAATATGAATGAGTATGGTTTACCAATCAGGGTTGAAATGTAGAAATCAATTTTAGAACATTCTCTCGAAAACTTCTTTGAAAATCTTGCCTAAGAAATCTTTCAATACACCACAAAGATTAAGAGGTGGGACAAGAGCTTTGCTAACTCAGAAAATCCTTTCTAACTTTGAGAAGGCTTGTATATGCTCAGAAATATCAAAGTATATTAGTTGTTAGATCAGGCAAGCCTTCAATCTATTTATAACAAAAGTTTATAACAGAATGTAATCGATTAAAAGTGCCAAATAATCGATTAAATTACCTTATGTAATCGATTAAATTGCCAAATAATCAATTAAATTGTTCTTAGTACAACCTGGGAACTTCAACGAGCAAAATAATCGATTAATTCGAGTAGTAATCGATTAAAGTAGTCAGGTTCAGTTTTGAAAACAAGCTTGTGTAATCGATTACGGATATCATGATAATCGATTAAGACAGTGAGGCATGCTTTTCATTTTGTACTATGTAATCGATTACAAGAAGCCTGTAATCGATTAGTATGTTCACATTGGCTTTTCCAGATTTGAAATAGAGCTTGTAATCGATTAAAACGTTGTGTAATCGATTAAAGCAGTGAGATTTTGTTTTTCCAAAAACTTAACCATGACAAATTAGTTTCTTTTAAAATCATGAATAACTTTAATGCTTTGCTGAAATCATGTGTGCATGTTCATGATCATGTTCATGCAATGCAAGGATCATAAGATTTGCGTCTTATACACTTAATCAAATTACAATTTTCCTTAGCATGTGAAAAGATAAAATCTTTCTTTTAAGGCACAAGCTTTTTCATTAGCTTCATCTTCTTCTTGCTCCCCCTATATCCAACAGTTAAAATATGTCTAAGTAGAGATAGACATGATTCATACATATATAAACAAACAACCAGAATGTTAAATAATTAAAATTTAATTACTAATTAATATTCCCTCCACTTGTATCACTCAACAAATTGTTTACAAATCTAACAATAGTAGTAGTATTCAAGCAATAACCAATAGCTAGAGTTATAACACCCTTAATTAAAATAATAAAATACGGGAAAAAAGACAAAATATGTACAAAAAATGCAAAACTAAGAAAGGAACTAAGTCAGTCTATCACCTTTGTTTTTTTCCCAAACAATATACTATGAAGTGCACGTAGGTTGTCATCAACTTTTCTCTTTCATAACGTGAAAGTCACTGAAAAAGTTTAGAAGTAAATAACATAACTAAAAACACTGCTTTGGAGAAACATAACATTAAAACTTGAAAGAAAACTACTAATTTGGAAATCTGCAAAACTTAGTTTCTACCACCAAGAGAGTGAATCCATTAACACTATAACAGAAAAGTAATTTGCAATTCCTCACTTCACACTTCACATGTTTAAAATGCGTGAGTTAAACAAAATTGACCAGCATATACAACCAGCACAAAACACCCAAAATTTGCAATGTATCAAACAACTGAAACATGTTTCTTGACAACAAGGAATGTTATCCTTAGAAAACTTGAAAACACATATTTCCAGAGGAGTATTTTTCATTACCATCTAAATTGAGGTCAAACCTAATCAGCAGATTATGTTAAAGGCCATTATAGGTACTTCTACTACCTTGGGTTAGACTACACTTACACTTTACATACTTATGCTGAGTTAAGAAAGCATGAAGTTTAACTTCTAAAACTGGCCATGCAATAATAACATGCAACTGAGAATGAAGCATCATTCTTAAGCCAATTCCTAGTATAAAAAGTTATGTTTAACATTAAAATGAGTCCAAGTGTACTGCTATAGCCTATGCATGGGAGACATGTTGGAATCTTAGTAGTAGGCTAGTAGCTTAGCTTAGCGTGTTGGCAATTTGTAAGCAAACAAATTTAAGAAAAGAGGGAGATTGTGCAGGTCTTGGAGGATCATAGAGATCCACAACAAAGAAAAACTTGGAAAAAAGATGATGAAGAAAAACAAAAATTGTACCTCCTTGACAAGCAAGTTCTCATGATCTTTCTCTCCTTGTGACCTAGTAAGACCCGATAAGTAGAATGGTGAAAAATTTGCCTAAACTTTCAAATTGAACACACACGAGAATAGTTTTACGGGTTAGCATCAATTTCAACATTAACATATCTCAGTAACAATATGTATCTATTAATTAATTAATAACAAATTAAAAAACAATATGAAGATTATTAGTACTAACCTGACCCAAATCAAAGAAAGGGCCAAAATAGGAGACCTTTCAAAGGGATCAAATCTAGCAAACCTGTACATAACCTTGATTCCATAGTATGGACGATACCGGTCATTATACATCAAGACTTCAAGCTGGTAATGCACCACATTTCCTGCACTAAACTATACAAAACATTCATTTAGCAGAAACTTTAAAAAAAGAAAAAGAAAAAAGAAAAGAGGATTAGGGTTGGTGGTTACATCTAATCGTGGTCCGAAGTGTCTTTTCTTGCATGATTCAGACCTGAAAATTGGAATGAATATGTGTGTGTGTGTGTGTGTGTGTGTGTGTTAAAAAAAGGAGGATTGTGGTAAAGAACGAAAAAAGAATAGTTACCAATCTGCAAAGAGGAAATTGGGAACTTGGGCAGTGGCTTCGAAGCGAGAGGTTCTGTTTCTATTGTTGTTGGACAAGAATCGAAGGGCATACGAATGAGACAATAGAGAGGACCCAAATGACATCGTCCTAGCTTCAAGGTAGCCCTATGGATTCCAGTTGCCATCTCCATCGGGGCAGATTATGAGCCAGGATCCCGGGTTGGAGTGGTTGACCCGTTGTAAACGGAGTGGCCATGGAGGTGACGGAGACAAAACGAAAGATGAAGTGCGGCTCAGGCTTGGCATGGACTATTAAGTGAAGTGATTGGGACTGGGCTTTGGAGAAAGTGAGCTAGTCATTGTGGAAGGTGTAGGGGTGTGACTTGTGTAACGCCCCCTCAGCTATAGGGGTCATTACCAAGCATAACCACTTACAAACAGATAATCAATCAGAGTTTAAGCAGTTTGGAAGCACATACTAAAAGTGACATCATCAAATGTCATCATCATATACACTGTACATATAATATGGTGAATATACATATATCTCTGATTAGATACAAAACTGTACGAATATCCCCTCAGGGTATAACAGAATCAAACCAAAGGCTAAGTACAAAACACCAGAGCCACATGCTCATATCATCTAGCCTAAGGTGTACAAACAGCAGCTATCCTTGCATAGGCTTCTTGCCTTGGGATCTATCTGCTCCTCCTGATGAATCACCTGCAACATAAGTCCCACAAATGGGGTGAGATATAAAATCTCAGTAAACTCAGGGCCCTTGAAGGTATTTCCTTCCCCTGGTTCACTGACAGCCACACATATATATATATATAGTAATGTAACATAATCACAGCAATGAAACACTCAAACCATCGTCATCAGTGTACATCAATACACATCCATCTACCAAAACCATAGTATAATCATGGCATACAACCATGCATCACATCCATAACTGTCACGCAGAGGCTACATCTAAGTATATAGGAACATCTCCACTCAGGGAGGCTACCTCTATATACTAGGAACATCTCCTGCCTGTATAAACCTAGCGGAGGCTTCCTCTGAATATATAGGAACATCTCTCACACGAGGCTTCATCTATATATCAGGTACATCTCCTTCTGATGAGGCTACCTCTGTGTATATAGGTACATCTCTATTCACGAGGCTACCTCTATATAGCACAGGAACATCTCATCCTCTATCACAATACAACTGCCTGAGGAGGCTACCTCTGTGTATATGGGAACATCTCCATGCGGGAGGCTACGTCCATATCACAGGAACGTCTCTCAACAGGTCTTACTCAACTCAAATCATCTATCCTACTACCATAGGATACTACTCAAACACAGCATGCGTATTCAAGTTTCATATTCAATTAGGCATGCTACAAGTCAAGAAATTCACATCCATGCATAACAATTCCCTATCACAGGGTTTAGTCCACATTTCAAACATCGCATGCCAATACACATCAATTCCCCCTTCTCAGGGTTAGGCATACACATCATCAAGCATTCACATCAATTTCCCTATCACAGGGATCAGATCATCAGCCAACAACCATTCACAGCATTATATAACATCCACATGCATGCTTACACGCATAATAGAACTATCACCCCTCTTGGTGTATGGTGGAACACAGAAGGATACACAAACAAGAACCAAGAGCTTACCTGCTCTAGACAGATCACCGGCTCTCCCGGCCTCGTGGTCAACACCACCAGAGCTATCAAGCTCACGTCCTACACAAGAACCAGAACATAACACATCAAATACGGTTTTAGGCCGTTCAAACGAAAGGAAACTATCATCCTCTCTATCTTCATATAATAAATCACTACACAAGCGATTCCCAGACCCTCAACAGGATCCCTCTCGGCCTCATCAAGGCTACAGAGTCTCTACAAAGACTCTAATCAAGCTAACACAAAGCATATCCCTGCTTTAACCTTCTCAATATCCAACTTCTCATTATCAGCAGTTCAAGCTCATATACCTCATCTATACACTCTCATGAGCAACTTTGTCAACTGCTCTAAGGTTCATACTAGTCATATTACTAGCCTTTTATCTCTGCTCATACATACTCAGAGCCAAAATCAAACTTCATCAGTAATGATGATTCAAGGCTCTAACTTCCTCAGAATACCTTTCTGAGCACAAAACTCTACAGAGTCCAAGCCTAATAACGACTCTAACACCTCTAAAAACACCTCTCTATATACCCCCATCACCAACAAAATCCAATACACAGAACCAACGGCTAGAGTTCGAGTTTCTTACCTCTGTGCAGTCAAGACACTCCAGGGAATCACTTTCCCTAAGGTAGATCGTTCATACAAAGCCTCCTTCGCCTCTGATTCTTCGATTCCAAAACTCACTCAAAAGGGGTTTTTCTAGAGAGTAAAGGGATGATTCAAGCTTCCAAGGTGTTTTCTTCACAATCAAAGGTCTAAGGGAGGTGTTTTAATGGCTTATAATTGAGATATGAAGCTTCTAGGCTGCTCTAATGGCTGCCTGGCTCAAGGAGGAAGAAGAAGAAGCAGTTTTGAAGCCCAAAAATGCGAAAATGACCTTTTATAGGCCCCCAGCGAGAGTCCCACGCTACCAGCGTTGCCCCCCACGCTACCGGCGTGGAAATCCAGTGGAAAATGGCTTTCTGGGGCACTTCCCACGCTACCGGCGTGGCTCCCACGCTACCGGCGTGGCATTCTGTTTGATGTGTTGCAAACACATCTAGTTTTTAGTATAATTTTAGGA